>CALSCE010009415.1:2034078-2058053 GCA_943593645.1 Bovichtus variegatus | reverse complement strand
CACACACACACACACACACACACACACACACACACACACACACACACGTACCTCTTCATCATCGTCCATGTACTGTTTGTATCTCTGCTCCATCATCTCTCTCTGCCACCTCTCCTGCTCCAAAGTCTGCTGAATCAGCTGAGCCACTTCACTCTGCTCCCCCGGCTTCTCGCGGCCAATCACAAACCTGGAAGAACATTCAGAATCCAAAAAAAATCCAAGTTGAGGATCTCAAAACACAACAATCGCAAAATCGGAGAAATTCAACACACACGGGAATTGCAAAACCTGAAAAAAAACATTTTGGCACGCACAAATCACAAACATGAAAACATTCAAAAGCGTAAAACTTAAAATCTGACTAAATCCACACCATAACAACTGCAAAAAATATAAAATGCATTCATCACAAACCTGGGAATTTAAGCATATCAACCAAAAAAACCTGAAAAACATGCAATTTATATCACAAATGCAAAAAAAAACCCAAAATAAACTAATCCACATATTTTGAGAATCAGATTATGCTCTAATAAAGCATGTGTGTATGCAGGACAGACAATGTGTGTGTGTGTGTGTGTGTGTGTGTGTGTGTGTGTGTGTGTCAGACCTGACGGTGCCGGTGGTGTTGCGGAGGACAGAGGCAGCGAGGCTCTGAGTGACGCCGACCAGGCTGGTCCCATCAACCTCCACTATCAGATCATTTACCAGGATCCTACACACACAGGGACACACAGGGAACATACTGTATGTGTGAAAATGAAGAGGGACAGAGAGAGGCGTTCACTGAGCCTCTGCGAAAACTGCTATTATATATTCGAGTCAGCTGCGAGTGGAAGTCTCGACAGTCATCGGGGACAGTTTGTTGTTAGAACACAGATCGCAGAGCATGAGCGCCTCCATGTGTGTGAGACACACAGACTGAGACGCACGCAGGACGGGTGGACAGGCTACCTGCCGTCTCTCTGTGCAGCTCCTCCGTCGGTCACCGTCTTAACAAAGATCCCCAGTTTCTCCAGACCCATGTCAGCTCCTGCACCCATACCTATGATACTGATCCCCAGACCATCGCTGTCTGGAAAACACAAACAGAGACATAATGTAAATATCATCAAAAGACTGACTGCTATCTGTCTGAATTGCATCTTTACAGATGGTATTGCTGGCATTTGTTATACATGTGTCCATATATTCCGTTTGTTCTTATCATCTCATATCATTTTTTTTTCATTTTCAAACTTTAAAAATGCAACGTAAGTCCGTATTTCAGCTGTAATGCTGTTCTGTGAGCAGCCGCGACGGATGGTTACTGGTTAAAATCCATTACCTTCAGAATTACTAGGTGCTAATTAGGCTAATCCGCGCTAAGTGTAATCCCATTAGGGGATATAGGAGTTGCTAGCAGACAGCGAACGTCCACTAACCCTGGCAGTTGTGTGCGTGCGAGTGTGTATAGTTCCATAAGAGGCTTGACTGAGTGACTCTCAGTGGTGGTAAAGCTGTGTGTGTGTGTGTGTGTGTGTGTGTGTCTGCACCTTTCTCCAGCTCTACAGGAAACAGGTCCAGCTTCTCCACTCGTTTCTCCAGCTCGTACTCGGCCGAGGCCGCCATGGGGTCAACGTCGTCATTGCGCCGATCGTAGTCTTCGTTAGAGTAGGTGGTGAACACCTGCACACACACAGGGCAGAGGTCAAAGGTGTGTGGCACCGGCGACATCGTCATCATACAACATGTTCGTGTAACGTAATGATGATGTTGTCCCAAACATAATTAATCAAAATGTATTATATCCATCCTCAGTTGGGTGATAGTTCTGTGTGTAACAACTCCTTTCACTTTAAACGTGCATTAGATATCGTCATTTTTCCTTTAAATGTGTTTAAAGTGGCAATAAACAACATTTCTCACGACCAGGGTTTCCGGCATTTACTGTTTTTTGAGTCCGATATATTTAAATCTCTCTGGTCATAATGTCTGTTAAAACTAATTCCCTCTAAGCACAATTTAAATTGTATTAAAATAGGCTATAATAAAACGTCCACCTGTCCCTCCAGTTTAAACAACACATTGGTTGTACAGAGCTGGTTCCCAAACCTATTTCCTCATCGAACCCTTTTCTATCATTTCATAAACTGACGACCCCTGAAAACGTGACATATTTGATTTATATTCAATGCATAACAATAACAGCACAGAACAACTAATAAATAAATAAATAAACAATTAACCCAAATAGTGAACACAAGAACTGCAGGAAATGAATACTTCCTGTGAATATTCCATCAGTTTTCTTGTTATATTTAGGAACTTTTAGGAAGGAAGTTTTTTTTTTAAACAATCATACTTTATAGGCTTTTTCTTTGTGTTTTCTTCGCCCTCGAATGAAATCCTGAGATTAGACAAGTGTAAAAAGTTGTAACCGGTGATGCAGAGGCTAAACGTGACGGCACTCGGGGCACGGGGCCCCTCCAGCACCACGGCCCCCGAGCAGCGCCGAGGTCCAGGGCGCTTTCAAATCTCCCTTATTCATCCTTGTAACAACGTCGGAGTTACACACGATGATCTTCATCGTACATCTTTAATATACATGTCCTTGTAAGACAAAGTGACCTGTAAATAAGCAGCACTGTCAGTACCACCACTGTCAACGTGGCAACTTTCTAACCACCGCACCTTTGAGAGTCTTCACCACAGCTGACTCATATTGATCCACACTTGAAGCACATGTGGGGACCACACGTAGGCATCATTTCATAAGAAAATCTGCAACATTTCCCTCTGCGAGGATAAAAGAAATCACAAATTATGTGAATCGCCTCTCACTTTTTCTCACCTCCATCCCATCGTTCCCATCCTGTCTTCCCTCTCTCTTTCACCCCCCCCCCCCCCCCCCACAATAAAAGGTCAGCAGCATCTGTCTCCCCGTTGACCATCTCCATGATCACGTGGCTTCGTTACCGTGGCAACCACCGGCTTGCCCAGTGTGAGTTTGGCACTGGCCCGCTCTCTCCCGCTCTCTCTCAATAACCCTGTCTGGCATATATGCTAATGTGAGACAACATGCAGAGAGACTTTACGTGTAGGATGAGCTTTGTTACAGTAATATTTACCCCTGAATGTAGAAGACTGAGGTACACACACACACACACACACACACACACACACACTGACACAAACAGGGTCAGAGAGCGTGATTGTTAAACTGCTTCCTGCAGTCACGTTTCCTTCCTGTTGAGTAACTTTAAAGCTGTGTTAATGGGAGCGTGTACATGAAGCTTCAGAGCGTTCCCCGTACACACACGATTTCTACTCTACCACAGAAACACCAACGCAAGAACACACACAAAAATAACAGCCAACACGGGGAAAAAAAAACAAAAAAAAACAACAAACAAAAATGTAACGTTCACCTCTAAACACACCAAAATGACTCGTAAATCAACACTGATATGTGGGAGGGGAGTGGCCCTGGTATAGTCATGTGAGCTGATTCTACAGATGTGTGTGTCCATCATGCCCGACCATCATCCTATCAGCACGTGCACCTTATATTATCCAACACAAATCCACAGATATATTATTATTATATTAGTCACATATGTCGCAATACACTTAGCTGTTATTTTTATGTTCTATATAATATTTAGCACATTTTATTTTTGGTTTTCAGTTTCTTCATCTTGTATATCGTCGCTGCTTATAATGCATATAGTATTTTGGTTTTAGTGCATTTAAAATTACTACTCTATGCTACACGTCAGTTACTTAAAGGTGGATGTTTTTTTTGAATGAGGTGTTTATCCACAGTAGATGGCGGTCGGCGCCCCCCAGTTTGTAGAAACAGACGTGAGGACCAGGTGCTCATGGCTATCAACATTGGCTTGGTATTGGTTAACAAAAAAAATTTTTAGCAATGCACCAGTGCCAAAGATAACTTAGTTAATTCAACTGAACCTGAAGGTATTAAATTTACAAAAGCAGCAGATCAGCACTTCAGGCCCAACACTCACATGAGGGTTTTAACAATTTACTGCAACAATAACATGCTTTTAGTTTGGCGGCGTGTGGCTCTGCTCATGTGATGCTCTGAAACAAATCTGAGCAAGCTTGACACGGACGGTCCCCGAGCTCACAACATCCGCTCCAAGGCTGAAGCGGTTCTCTCTTGGCCCACGCTACACCCTCCACTGAGTTTTATGAAAACCAGACCAGTAGTTTTTCCATAATCCTGGTAATCCTGCTGACAAACAAACAAACGATCCAAACAGAAAACATAGTAATAAACATTTAAAATTCACATAAAACGAACCGCATTTCAAAAGCCAGAAACCAACAAATGTTGGACACTTTTGCTTGAGAAAAGACTTAAATGATAAACGAATTATACTGGAAAATGGTTGTCTATTAACTTTCAGTCAATTGATAAATCCATTATTCAATTCTGCCCTTAAACACTGAGGTCAGTGTTCAGATTGAGCTTCACGTCCCCAAAGGCTGCATAAATAGCAGACTGTTTATTGATTCAATTATGCAGGAAAAGGATGTGAATGACCAGTCATCATGAACAATTAGAGCGGATGCGTGCAGCGCCGCGGATTCATGGGTTTCAAAGTGAGTCTGTTCACGTGTTTTACGGTAGCAGCGCTACAGTTTACCCATCATGACTGCAAAAGCTCCCATTAAAATGTTATGGCCTCAATAAAGTCAATGCACCATTAAATGCGTATATCCACTTTGGAAGAACGTTGTAAAGTCCGGCCTGACCGACACACGTGGAGAAGTATTCATGCTAAGTGTGGCGCACCTTTTGGGCCGCTCCGAAACGGTACGGATAAACGTGCAATGTGTTTAACACACACACACACACATTTCTATCACTAGAAACGGGAAGATGCGCTATTTAATGAAAGAAAACACACAGACGCGTCCACAAGTGGGCGTCAGCGGACGTGGCCGTGTGGATTTTGACGCGCCTCTATTTTCACTTTTACTAGTCGAATAAATTCGGAAATTTGGGGATGTGAGTCATGCTAATATGTTAGAATGCGTAGAGCTAAAGCAATTGCTACCATAATAAAAAATAACTTCAATCAAATCGCTAAAATAACTTCTCAGGCAGAGATGCCAAAGAGTCATTGAGTTCCAGTTTCTCAAATGTGACAATTGGCTGCTTTACTTATGAAAACTTAACAAAAAACTTTAGAGCTTTAAACTTTTGGTTGGACAAAACGTGCTATTTGATGACATGGACTGTGGCTTTTTTCCACAACAGATCACACTCCTCCTTTCCTTCTCTCCTTCCCTACACTCCTCCTTTCCTTCTCTCCTTCCCTACGTCTGTGATGTCAATCCGGACCGGGTGCATCCCTTAACTCAGTTACAAGGATGACTTAATCAGCTGTTCACCTCACACCAGTACGGACACCAGCTGTCATTTCTTCCAAAGAAAGCTCCTCTTTGTGAGTCTTATCAATCAGCTTTCCCTACCTTTGTGTGTGTGTGTGTGTGTACACATGCATGTGTTTTCAAGGAAAACAAACACACCCAACTACATTCCAACTGATTTTTGCAGACGTACAGAGGTTGCCTTGTGCACAACTCAGCATGGACAAATCTAGTTTGTGTGGATGCAGGAGCTACTTCAACAGATTTTCCTCAGGCGGTGATTGATCCTCTTCACCATTATCTCGTCTTCATGTGCTAGTGTGAAAGCATATCTCCCAGAACTTTGAAATAAAAAAACCAGAGTTGTGATCACGTGGCATTACTGTTGGAAGATCAAACGTGGAGGACATTTTCATAAAAAGACGTGCTGTGGGGCCAGGTTGCAGCCCTCCTGGCTGACTTTTATTTGAAATAACTCCTGATGTCAACAGCAATTACCAACCAGTTTTGATACTGAGCAACAAAAGCCAACATGCCTGGGCAGTGAGGCTCCCTGGCTGCGTTCCCTGCAGCAGAACACCTTTCTGAACACGTAAGACAAGTCACAGTAATCCTGTCACTTTCCCTCAAAGGGCTTCTTTCACACTAGGGATGCACATATTCGACTTTCTCAGTCCTGATACCAAAGGCGGCTTTGGGTATCGGTGCCGAGTATCGATCCAATACCAATGTTTAATTAATAAGCCGTATGCCTCACTGTGTGGAAGTGACTGGGGTCATTATTTTATGTGTAAGGCAACATCAGGCTTGACTTAAACATTGCTTTTCTAACTTTGTAAAACAAAATGTAACAAATAGATACATATTAATATTAAAATAATAAACCTCACACGGTTGTCAAATAATGCTACCGATTTCCCCCTTTAGCTGAGGTGCCCTTTATAAATAAATAACATGCACGCTATCACGATTATTACTATTTGCATACTATTTTTTTTGCTACTGCTGTTGCTGTTATTCTTAAAAATAGAATTGTGAGAACATCTTCCATTCAAAGGGCCATAATATACAGTAACTTCGTTTCTTGAGAGTTGAGTAAAAATTCAGTGCCAGTTTTTATTTAATGTTATATAAAAAAATTACTGTTATACTTATTTGTTTCATTCTGAATTTGTTCTCATTAATAAAGTAGTTATTATGCTGACATTACTTTACTAATGCTAACGTTACGTTTTAAAAATGCTAACGTTACTTTCTTTTATATATTAATGTTACTATTTCTTGCTAACGTAATTGTTTGCTAATGTTACTTTTTTTGCTAACGTTACTTTTATTCATGCTAACATTACTTCATCCATGCTAACATTACTTTTTTATGCTAACATTACTTTTTTATGCTAACATTTCTTTTTTTTATGCAAACGTTTCTCTCTTTTATGCAAACATTTCTCTCTTTTATGCTAACATTTCTCTCTTTTATGCTAACATTTCTCTCTTTTATGCTAACATTTCTTTTTTTTATGCTAACATTTCTTTTTTTTATGCTAACATTTCTCTCTTTTATGCTAACATTTCTCTCTTTTATGCAAACATTTCTTTTTTTATGCTAACATTTCCTCTTTTATGCTAACATTTCTTTTTTTATGCTAACATTTCTCTCTTTTATGAAAACATTTTTTTTTTATGCAAACGTTTCTCTCTTTTATGCTAACATTTCTTTTTTTTATGCTAACATTTCTCTCTTTTATGATAACATTTCTCTCTTTTATGGTAACATTTCTTTTTTTATGCTAACATTTCTCTCTTTTATGCTAACATTTCTTTTTTTTATGCTAACATTTCTGTCTTTTATGCTAACAATTCTCTCTTTTATGTGCTAACATTTCTCTTTTATGCAAACATTTCTCTCTTTTATGCAAACATTTCTTTTTTTTATGCTAACATTTCTCTCTTTTATGCAAACATTTATTTATTTTTTTTGCTAGTGTTAGTCTGCACGTGTTGTGTGAGCTGTACCCTCTGATGAGCAGTTGCCAGCAAACTAAATCACGACTGAATGACTCTCTCACAACCGATTCTTACACTTTATCTGCAATAAATATACGTTTTGTTAAATTTAAAATGAAGCATGTGTTATAGGTTTCATATACACTAACATAATCTCTTTGCGTGTGTTTGCTGTGCATCATGTCAGACTATGTATGTGTTAGGATGTGATTTCATTCATGCAAACATCATTGCAACAGTGATAAGAAAACACCTCATTGGGACAATTGTGATGCTTTCTTTGTTTTTGTTTTATGATATTGAACAAAAAGGTTTTCTGAGGTAAGGTGGTTGTACATCAGCAGCGGACGCTGGTTCGACGTGATTCCCGAGGCAGCTAACTGTCGCAGTTACCTTGGCAGTAAACAACGCTGACTCAGGCCCAAACCCTACTTTTAGCTGCACTGTGGCTAAAGAGGTGAGTGGTTAAATGTTTTAAGGTCCGAGAAAATGAAAAGAATTCCTCTTTGACCTGACGCCAGGCCTGAAAAGGCTTCCTCCCTTATTATCATCTACCTCCTGCATAAGTGGACATGACCGAACAGGAAAAGTGATGCTCAGTGAACACCGTCAACGTTATGCATTCTGCCTAAACATCTTGCGTTTCAATATCTAGGCTTCTTATTTTCTGTCCCTATCTCTCCTGTGTAATGCTTTATCATGATCTTACTTTGCATTGAATTCAGTTGTCTCTCTCACTGAGGAAGTATGGTGTTAATGTGACAGCTTCATCGTGGCGCGTTGAGACGTGTTTCACAATGCACAGCTCAAGCGACTGACTGCCAGAGCGAGGGTGAGGGTTTGCTGGGTTGCAGGAGAAAAGAGCACTCCGATATAGAAAATAGCTGCTGATCAAACTCTATGGTTAAAAGAACACACACAGACATACAGTTTGAGTCAGCAGGAAATACTGTGGCGAAATCAAAGAGCGAAACTCCCCCAGCAACCCGTTTGTGAGCGCTTGTGATGTTAACAAAGGAGGAAGTCAGAGAATCTTTTCAATCATTTCCTTTTACTCTCTTAGTCTCTTGTCTTTTAGTTTCCATGGTGCACTAGATAGCAGAGCACACACACATGCACATCTTTATGAGGGCTTCACTAAACCTATTCAGCTTCTTATTTCCTCCCATTTTATTTTGTAATTATCAGATACCAACTGTCCAGGGCTCAAAATATTAATCAAACAACTAATATCAAACCCAGTATTTTATAGTCAGACATTATTAATCCATTGTTTTACAAAGGTCAGTCACTATATTGGCCCTTGCCAGCAACATAAAGACCACATTAAATCTTGGTATCCTTTTTGACTACCACATCACCCCAATTCTTGCCTCCCTTCATTGGCTTCCAGTAAAGCATAGAATCGATTTCAAAATATTATTAACTACATTCAAGGCCTTGCATGACCAAGCTCATGCATAAATAGCTGAGTTGTTCCTATTCCAGCTGTAGGCTAATCCGATCATCTGATCAAGGTCTTTTATCTGTTCCCCAGCAAGCTGTAAACACAACTTACGATAAGTTGTGTTTTCAACAACTTATAAGTTGTTGAAAGGGTTTCAAAATGTGACTTGCTACTTGATAAATGTACTTTCCACTATGTTCACAGGCCAGTTGCTATTTTGGTGCTGGTCAGGTAGCAGAACCAAAACAATGAGCTGAAAGACGCTAAAGCACTCCAAAGCCCAGAGGGGAACTGCAGAGTTGGGTGATGTGCTGGGGATATCAACCATCCCCACAGGATGAATCTGAATATTTCAATGCAACCATCATCGACTTACACGCATCAAATCTAAAAACCTAATCAGACAGATTGCATTAAAGATCTATGCCAAGGTCATCAGTGATTCAGATCCGCTCCAACACTTAATGGCTTTTCTCTTGGCCCATCCTACACCCTTCCCCCAAGATTCATGTAAATCAGGCCAGTAGTTTTTTCCGTAATCCTGCAGACGAACAAACAAACCAAACCCGAAAGCCGAACCTCCTCGGTGGAGGTAACTATCTTAAG
This sequence comes from Bovichtus variegatus, assembly GCA_943593645.1. Lineage (NCBI taxonomy): Eukaryota > Metazoa > Chordata > Actinopteri > Perciformes > Bovichtidae > Bovichtus > Bovichtus variegatus. The sequence goes on along the minus strand of CALSCE010009415.1, from coordinate 2,048,608 downwards.
ACTTTACAAATAGCATCACAGTCAGTCACACGTTCATATTGTGGTGCGTATGAAACACACATAAAGGAAGTGTCTCAAAGAGTTCAGCTCAGTACCGGTGCGAACAAAATTGACAGTACTGACATCAACTGGGAAACTTCCACAGTTACAATATTTTTCCCAAAACATGTTTGGGCCACAAAGTTGGGATTAACCAATTTAAAACGCACTGCTTCTCTATCACAGATTAAAACCACACTCACCTTGATTGGCCCAATGCTGAATTGAATCTTCCTATTGGGTGGCGGGGGCTCTTCTTCCTCAGGGAGACCCGGGATCTCGGAGCAGCTGGTCTCCGGCTGATACTCCTCCTCATCTTCCTCATCCTCCTCATCGTCTAGCTGGCTGCCCCCAGAGTCCTCCTCCCCAAGCCCGCTGTACGCACTGATATCCACCAGATCCCCCTCAGAGTAATCCTCCTTCCTCGAGCCATCCTCGTCGTTTTCCTCTTCCTCCTCTTCCTCGCCCCTCCTCTCAGAGTCCCCTCCTCTCTCATCTGAGGAGGGAGAGGAACTCGGAGGCTCTTTTTCTCCATTTTCCAGTGAGGCATGAACCTCTGCCTGCACCAGCCTGGCTCGGGCCTCAGACCCCCCGGTGGAGCCGTCTTGCTCGTCAGCTTGCTCTCGCTCTGGGGCCGCCATCGTGCTTGAGCCCCTAGCTTCGGTCGCTGTTGGCTGGGACTCCAACTCTGATTTGACTTCCGAAGAGGACAAGGAGTAGGAGGAGTAGGGGAGCTGGTCTCCTGACTGTCCCAACCCTTCCTTCTCCTGGCCGGCCATCTTTTCTCCGAAGCTACTCTGTAGAGAATCTGTCATGTCTGGTAGTTCTGCTACCTGGGTGCTCACAACTCCTTCTGCCTCCTCCTCCTCAAGGTCCTCCTTACCTGGAGGGAGCCCCTTCCCCTGAGAGAGAGAGAGAGACAAAGAGAGATAATTTAATCATTAAATCAATTCATCGTTTCAGTTTCTTTCCTCCTACACGCTTCCTTTACCTTTACCTTTGTTATTTCCTGCATTTTGTAAAGTTAAGCAAGATCTTCTTACCTTCCTTCCTGTAACCTCTGCTCTGGCGGGAGGTTTGGGCTTTGGTGCCAGGGCAGGGCCTGACCGACGTTGGGGGAGATTGTTTTGCGGTTCGCCCTTCTCGAACACAGCACTGAGTTGGCTCACGGTGGGGCTGACGGCATCACCGGGCCCGACTGAAGCTGCGGCAGCAGGAAGTATAGCGGGAGTAGGAAGAAGAACGGAAGCAGGAAGAGGTTCGGAAGCAGGAAGAGGATCGGAAGCAGGAAGAGGGGAGGGAGCGGGAGCAGGCGGGTCGTCTAGCCGGTCCAAAGCCTCGGTGGAGCCGTTAAAACGGGCCACAACATCTAAACGGCTGTCTTGGAAGCCCGATGCCCGCTCCTTCTTCAGCAAGATCCGGTTGGTGGCAGCTTGTTTCTCCTGGTAGAGAAAATAGTCAGTCAGTCAAATGGTCCTCAATCAGAATCAGAACACACAGGTAAGTAACTGAAATACCCTTCTGACCTGTAGAGTCCGCTGTTCGAAGATCCGCCTGGTCTCCTGGAGCTTGGAGAAGCCCCCGCCCTCTCCGCCTGGTTTGGAGTCAAAACGGTTGACTCTCTCTGAGACCGTGGCCCCAAGTTTGAGCAGAGCACTGTGGTCCACGTTCTCGTTAAGGCTGGATGCCCTCGGTAGAGACAGTTTCACAGCTTGCTCTACACCTGCCAATGACAGGAAAGTTAATTGGAAAAATGGTTGCGATCAAAACGGGTCGCACATCTCCGATCGTTTTGACCATCGTTTGTAACAGTTTTGCTAATATTGTACTCAGCAAAGTGAATTGCTGACATCTGGGAACATTGTGAGCTATTTATTTCTTTTAAATTCAAAAAACCCTAAGAAGGGGAAAAGGTGAGCGGTAAGCTGCTGTTGTAAGGATCCATCACGGTTTACAGACACACTCTCTGGTGCAACTCTGACCCACCGAACGTGCCAAAGTTATTCCAAATTAGGATGTTTAAACAACCCGGCTGTACTGACTGCTTGCTCTGTTGGATTTCGGGGTAGCGACATCGCAAAGTTCTGAGATCTAAGCAATTACTTCGCTAGGTCCAATTGTATTATAACTAATAGAGACGATTGCCGAAAGGTTGTAATAAACCAGATATTTTTCTTTAAGTTAACGGCAGCTTAGTGTAACCTGAGTTGAGTTATTTTTTTTATTCTTATTGTTTTACAAGCCACACAGTAACAAAGTATGAATATCATCAAAAGCATAAAAACTGAGATTTCTCCTGAGTAAATACAATCATTTCACGATGCATGCCTTCGTCTCTCCCCGTCTCTGTACTAGGGTTGTAACAGTTCTGACACACACGTACACTGTCCCGTTTGGCGATCGCTGCCTGTTGCGCTCTCACTATGAGGCGGAGCTCTGATGGCTGCTAAACCTGAGGTTGTAGTTCAATTTGTTAGATCACTAATGGACAAAGTCAATTGTTAGCAATGTGTAGACTGGTCCCCTTCATTTGGGTAATTTATGAATTCATAAAGTGAATCTACCTCAGTGTTCTTCAACATTTTCATATTGATACATTATAGAATTACGAAGAAAAACTCAAAATTACAATACATTAACAGCGAAAAATAACCTTCCATGGCCTCGAAAACGGCAGCAAACGCGTCACAACTCTACTGTAAAATAAAATTAATTTGTGAGGTGACTTACCAATCATTTTGTCTCCTTCCTCGTCGTCACCAGGAGATTGCATCTGCATGAACATGTTCTTGATGCGGTGAACATTTGACCCATATTTCCGGCCCCTCCCGGTTGGGCGAGGCAGAGGAGCGGGTTTTGAGATGGGGCCAGCGCCCCCGTTTGCAGCATTGTTGAGGTGGTCCGTGGCCTTCTTGAGCGCCGCAAGCCCTGCCTCGTAGGCGTTGCGGTGGGGCGAGGGACTGCGCAGGTTCGAGCTCCCGCTTCCCCCACTGCTGCCCCCGGAGGTCCCGTTGCCCCCCGTGGCTGACGGGGGTTCAGTCTTCATCATGTTTGGTGTATCAGATGCCCCCTGGTGAACAGCGGGTTAGCAGGGATGAGGAGGGCAGCATCCTGGAGCTGTTTGAGATTCACCTCCTGAGTCACACAGAGAGACAGATGGATAGTTAATCGTTTACAATGATGTCTTATGAATGATAACAGAAGAGGAGTTACCACAGCCCAAAGTATTCTAGTCTGAACGATATGAAACTCGGAACATTTTTCACTCTTTTCTGACCAAAACAACAAACAATCAGACAAATAATTGTCCGATTATCAACTATTCAAATATTTGCGGAGAGGAGGAACGCAGAGAGTAAGAGAAGTCAGCTGTTTCTGCTCAGAGGTCACAGTGACACAAGCCAGAGCTTGAAACAATTACTTTGAGTAACTTGTTCAAAGATGTTTTCTGCAGACTGAGTCCTGCTCTCTGCTGCAGAGACTGACGCTGACCGCTGACACTGTAACGAATGATTATTTTCACCAATTAAATACTCTTATTATTGTTCCCATACACTGACTATCTGTTAGTCTATGAGAAGTAAAGAATGCCCGTCACAAGTTCCAGGAGACGACGGGGAAGTCTTCAAATGTCTTGTTGTTCCTGACCAACCATCCAAATGATATAAAACGGAGAACATCGGCAAATGCTCACATTTAAGAGGCTAGAACCAGTTAATGTTGGTCATCTTTGCTTGATTAAAACAATAAAATGTGTAATCAATTGTCAAACTTTTTGCCGACTTATTTTGCGTCAATCAACTAACTGATGAAATGTTCACGCTCTAGTGGAGAAGAAGATAATCTGCATACATTCAACTTTGATACGACTGCAGTTTGTCTCTGAGCTGTTTCTGAACTATCAATTTTAGTACTGACAGAAAGAGAAACAGGGAACCAAGAACGCTGTGGTTCATAGTCAGTGCCACTCCACCAATTTTACACATAAAAAGTCATTTTTTTTGTCATGAGGGGTAGTGCTCAGTCTGGGATAACAGTATATTATAATATATTTAAGTATGTATAGAAGTTTTCTCAACATCATAACCGGGGTAATCTCGGATTTGGCTGGAGAATTCAGATTTTCAATAGAAAACATGCATTACAGCCCAGACCCCCATTGAGTTGCATTACAGGAAATGTAAAATGTTTTTCTGGACTAAAAGTCCATATCTCTGCTTCAATTTGAATCATTTTCATTTTGAAAGTGCTCCAATTTAATGGAAAGTTGTTCATCAAGACGCCTGCAAAGTCCCAAAATCCTGCTGGTTTTCCTAGTCTTCTATGATTATACACTGAATACATGTGTTAGTTGGGCGCAACAAGCTTTTGAAAAGGTTAAGTTGGGCTTTAGGAAAATGTGATGGGCATAGTTCACAATTTCATGGCACTTTATACTGATTATTTAAACAATAAAATAACAGAAAGTGGGAGAAAACATTTAAAGTTTGATCGAAAAATATTGGCGTACGAGCAAAGAATGACCAAACCAGTTGACATCAAATAGCCCAACAACTGCTTTGCCGTGTATTTCATAACACCCACATGGCTCTCCGGGAGCTGTCAAAAATAATCCAATTAAAACGATGACGCACTGTGACCTCACGTGTCGTGTGGGTCTTTATGTTGCTGCTCTGAATGCCAAACTTACTTTGTGACAAAGGCAGCGTATGAATACAGAGCTTCATCAGGCTCCATTTCTCCTTCTTCATCTCATGACGACACCAGCAATGAGACCAACACACAGTTATTAAGTGTGTCCCCTCAGTTTCTTTATTATATACATGTTTTATTTCAAACATGTAATATATATATATATATATATATATAAGTAAGAAGTAAGAAAACAAAGCATACCCAGCCAAAATATACAGAAAACTCTCAATGCACAACATAGTAATGTATTTAAAAGTCAGGAGGAAGAAGTGACTACTGATTCAAGATTGAAAAGCTTTATTGTCATACGCACAAAAGCTACAGACTAGTTGTTGGCAATGAAAATCTTTCTTAAGTCCCACCCTTTTTTCTTTTTTATCAATAAACTTAAAGTTAAATATGAATATTCAGACGTTGTTTTACAGCAACCATACAGTCCGTGCAAATGCGTAGAAGAAGAACTGAAGACGACATGAGGCGGGAAAAACAAGCACCACCTGCAGAAACATCTCTTCTGCAGGTGGTGCGTTGACTTCCTGAACAAGAAACTCACCCAGCGAGGCGCTTCAGCCTCACATCCATCAACTGACATCAGGCCAAGCAGAACACCACCCAGCAAGTACGGCTAAGCACCACCCCAAATACCACAAAGGATCTAGCTGTTTGCCACTTTAAAAGTTGAACGAGGTATAAATGGGTTTTGCAACTAAATTGGTTACTTAATCAAACGTGGACGGAGCCAGAGCCACTTTTCATTTTTCCACCAGACTCAGACTGTGGGATTTGTGTGAAAATTCACAGCTGAGGTGTGAAGATTCATACTGATGCATGCATTGTTTTCACAATGATGCAGCGTGTGCTTCTTTTGAGTCAACGCTCAAGCACAAAACAAACACAATTTGAAGTAGCCCGGAAGTGGAAACGCTTGTCATTTGCTTCTTTTTTGCCTGAATAGCGAACACTAAAGCCACATTTCCCTCCCCAGTTAGACCAAAGAGACCCCCATGAGGTGTCCCGCCGCCCCATTATTTTATTCTATTGTTTGCTGTTAACTCTCAGACAACAATCTGCACGCATACGAGTGAGATTTATCAGACTAGCGCTGCCGTATTAGTCTGCATGGCTAAAGAGGGAAAGTGTGTTTTACTTATATATGCTGCCAGGTAGCTTGTGAATTTCACCAAGGGATCAATAAAGTTCATTTTAACCTACAATTATACAAGATAAATGATTCATTGATTATATTTTGTATTATTAAGCTGAATCTGAATCTTCAAAGTGATTTAAGTTTTCAAATAAATGTAGAATATTTGCCTCTGAATTGTAGTGGAGTATAAAGCAGCGGGAAAATGGAAAAACTCCAAATGTTGTGTCAATGTGCTTCACATTTCAGCTTCACTGTCTGAGAACCGATCCACGGTGTGTGTTGACACACACAACTCCACTCATTCATCACAGTGGCTACTAACACTTTGCAGCAATATGCGTCTGAACCGCGAGCGGGTAAAACTTGTTGGATCATGTTGCGGCGTGTGTGGCAATTCACGTCCTTTTCCATGACAACGCTAACAGACTGGATATTGATAGATGCTGTGTTGTTACAGAATGAAACCGTCTTGAGGTTAAACCTCGAAAAAAATATGTTGAGAGCATTGCTGACACTGACGCCTCATGGCACACACACACACACACACACACACACACACACACACACACACACTACGTCTTGTGACACTGTCTTGCCAAACAGTAGATACAGTGGATTCTTACCCGCTGATCATGTGAACTTAAGTGAGCAATTTCAATGTAAAGCAATGTAATAACCTTTATAGATAAACACACACACAGCTAGTATAATACACGACCCAGACGAACATAATCTCTCTCCATTACTCCATCTCAGCATGACGGACTATCAATCTCTTCTTTGTTGGTGTTCCTACCAGTTAGAGAGACAAACAGCAACGTCCCACGTTTCTTTTTTTTTCCTTTTTTGTGTATTGCTGCGCCTCCAGAAAAAGAAAAACGGACTAGTGTCACAATTCAACATGAAAAGTTCATCGTTATAACACCAAGTTTTCATGTTATTAAGACATTACGGGTGTCGTGATATACTGGCATTGATGATAAAATACCAGTAGTAATAATTAATTAAAAAATTAAATATTGATATTGTGTTAATAACACACAAGATGTTAGGCCTTGTTTCACTCTCTATTGGCGTAATTGTTCTTTTTCTATGCTTTTGTACAGTTACAGACTCTCTCTGCACCTCCCTCACTCGTATTTTGAGTGTATTTAATTTGCCAAAAAAGCACAGTAAACAAAGTCAAAGTTCAATTTGTCTTCTAATCTCAAAATTCTCTCTAGATATTGCGACAGTATTGCCCTCGTGACTTCTTTTGGCCACGATAATCATGTAGTGAACATCTGATATTGTGGCAGCCTTATACGACATACAGACTTATCACATTATAACAAGAAACTCATTATAATATACTATTTATCTTCTTATAGCGGTGGAGGAAGCCGCGTGTGGAGTACGGATATATTGAGGAATATGGCTCATTTACATGATTTGATTGATTTCTACTTCATGCCTGTGTTCAGACATGGCGAGATTCTGCTCATCCAGTATGATGGATAATATTGTTATACGTACGCACGCACTAAGACGGGTATTAAATTGCATGGGGCTGTGCAGCAGGAGAGATTATGAAACATTAAACAATAAATATTGTTATAAAACTCACTCACGTCGGACCCGTTCTTCCTAAATCCTGTAAATGAGCGATATTCCTCAATGTATCCGTTCGCCGCACAACGTTTTATAACAATGTAGGCCAAGTTATCCCATAATAATGTGAAGTGTTTCGTGTTTTAACAATAACGTTTCACACTATAACAAGATAAATAGTATATTGTTAAAACGAGAAAAAGTTTCTCGTCGAATGTCGTAATATCATATTACAATAAACTTTTCACGTTATAATGTGATACTGATACGTTTTTATTTTTTCCGCCGTGGCAGCAATATGCTTCCGTAATTTTATACTCGTCCGTCTCCCCTGCTACCCATGATCCTTTGCAGTTTGGGGTCGCTTCCTGCCATTTGGTCTGGGTTTTCACAGGAACTGTACTTTGGGGATTAGGACTCAGAGTTAAAGGATAATTCCTGTTCATTACAACCCGGGTCTTACAAGAACTAATCTGACTCATCTTTACAGAAAACACGCGAAAACAAACGTTGGATCCTTAAAGATTTTAGTACGTCCCATCCGTCCATACCGACTTATCTATTTTGTAACCAGAATCCAATGGATTTTGTTTACCCAGAGCTACCTTCCTCCTCCTACGAATGTACACACACACACACACACACAAACACACACACACAAATACATGCACACACACGCACGCACACACTGTCTCAATCAGATCAATACAATCTAAAATAAAACCCTCACAGCTCAACAACTGCCTGCCTGCACCAATAATCCTCAGCATATTGAGGTAAATGACTATTGATTTATTATCTATTGATGACAAAAACAGCCCCTCCCTTCACTAAATACAGACCACACCACAAACAAACAATACAGCCTTATGTTTTCCTAAATGACGAAAATGTGAGAAGTGTTTGGGGAGGTAAGTATGGCAGAAATGACCTTGCCTCCTCACAGGCTGTGACACTGAGGACTGGAGCTTCAGCGTAACAAGTCTCATCTATCTGTATCTGTATCTGTGTGTGTGTGTGTGTGTGTGTGCATATGGACACTGCAGCCACTGCTGTAGATGCCTCTGCACGTACATGTTAATATGCATAAGTCCATAAGTCTCCATGCCTGCACAACATCTCTGCATCTCTGCCAGTCTATGTGCGTCACACGCAGTGTTCAACAGAAGGCACATTATGGTGGCAACTACAATGGCTCCATCTATTCACCCCACAATCCCTGCATCTGTCGAGGAGACTCCCAGGCCTGGCGTAATGCAACGGCTCTGGCAGAAACACACTGCGTGCTGCTCCTGCTGCTGCTGCTGCTCCTGCTGCTGCTGCTGGCTAGAGAGAGGCTTTGTTGGCATACCCGACATATGCTGCTAGCTCCGAACTTCCATCCAAAAAAAGAAAAAACACGAGCTTTTTATTGTGGCGTTGCATTTGGAGCACAACTATATCGTAACCAAAACACCCACTGCACATCACCACGAAGCACCCGTTAATTCGGCGTGCATGCAATACACTGAGTGGCGTTAACTGCAGTTAAAAAGTCAACTATTATTTGTTGTTCGCGTGCTGCCCCCCTTCCGTCAAAATACACCTTAGCGGAAGGCGACGTGCACTGCGCTCTCGCATCAAGGTTTTAGGTTTTTTCATTTGAATTAAACATGGTTTGATAAATCACTCATACGCCGAAATATCCAGAAGACCTACAGGCACACACACACGTCTTTATTCACATCCATCGAGGTGTTTACGTCAACGTGTTCGCACTGGGCTATAAAACAGCAGGATTTGTAAAGGGACCTCGGCGTGGCGTTTCTTTTCCGGCGAAGAGAGAAACGCGGCGCGGGTATTCCGGATGGTTTTTTTTTTTTTTTTTTTTTTTAATCCTGCTGTGAATTATCACGCATAATAAAATCCCGCACATGCCAACATTTACAGTGAAGTTACAGTTGTGCCTGTGTTATAACGTGTCACCGGCCGGCTTAGGACCCAGCGGCCGCCGGGCGACGGGCCCTGCTGGGTGTCTGTCTGCTGCGCTGCGTCGCTTCCTTCCTGCAGCCTCTCCTCTTTCACAGACAAACAGCAGATTTCAACGCGGGTGGAACCGTGTAATCACCGACACCGTGCGAGGCTCTGCGCGCCGCTTCGCCTCCGTCAACCTTACCTTGTATTCCGGTTTGTCAGAAACCGCCCGGTGCCCGTTAGGATCCCTACTGGAGACAGTCCATTGTCCTGCTGCTGCTGCTGATTCCTCCTGCGAGCGAACAGACTGAGTGCCAGCCTCCCTTCTGCTCCTCCCCCTCCTCCTCCCACCTCCCATCCTTTTCCTCCATCCCTCTCTCTCTCTCTCTCTCTCTCCTCCGCTACTCTTCTGCGTCCTTTCCCTCATCCGCCCCCTCCTCCTATTTCTGTCTTTCCTCTCTCTTGCACTTCACACCCTCTTGATTTCCTCCTTTCTTCTCGTCCTCCTTTTACACCCCCTTCCTCCTTTTACACCCCCTTCCTCCCCTCCTCTCGGTCTACCTACACCCTTTCCATCCTCACCCGTCTTCCCCATCAGGTGCATCACAAGTAGTTCTCCCCTCAGCAGATGCAGCAGATCAACATCATGTTAACATTTCTACCTCACTGACTAATCCACCATATAATATAATAATAATATATAATAATCCACCATCTACACGCAGTCTGTCCTATACTGTCATTAAGTCATTTGAATAGCGAGCAGCAGCAGACTGGCCTCATATAATAATCATATGACTCACTGTTTTGGTGGCTGACTTGGACTTTTACAGGCTGTTTTTGCAGAAATGACAGCTGAGCGCATGGAGCTCTTTAGTGCAACATGGAGGGTCAGCGACCTCTGCTGCCCATATCAGCATAAAGCAACCACATCGCTGCTACTGCTATAGTAGTAATAATAGTGTTGGGCACCTACTGGCCCTTAGTGACAGGCCCAGAGGTGGAAGAAGAACTCAGAACCTTAACTTAGCCAAGAGAAAAATAAAAAACTCTCTATGACATGTCCTGCATTCAAAATCCTACTTTTAAGTAGGTGTTTGAAGTATCAAAAGTAAACATTTCTGCAGAAAATGTCCCCCCCGCGAGTGATATATTAGTGTACATGACGTTATTAGATTGTTGTCATCAGTGTGTCAACAGCACGTTACTGTTACTGCTGGTTGAGCTGCAGAGAATCTTATGTTTGGTTTTGGAACAGGTTTTTATAAAGTTATTCAAATGCTTCATGGTAATATGAGCAGTAGTGCATCTCTCAGTTAAAGGGGTATTCAGCAGGTGTGCTGATAAGTCCTTTAAAAAAAAGAAGAATCCTTTTAGACGCAGAATTGATGGCGTGTATTTTAAAAACTCAGACGTTCAAGGTCTTGACATAATGTGGAAGGAATTCATAATCAGCCAATTTGCAAAAAAAAAAAAAAGAAGCAAATTGATATACGGAGACGGATGTTGTCAGAGAAGGTAATGAAATAGACACATCATTAAATAAAATCAATGGCTTTGATATTGAACACGTCTACATGACTGTGCGTGGAGGGAAATCACTGCTGATTCAAATGAATAGAATCACTTAAGTGAAAACATCCAGATGTCCCCATCGTCTGCAAATAATACGAGACTGTATTCTTTTCCCACTCTACGAAATATCCCATGAACTGAAATGTTAAAAAGGACAGAGCTAATAACACAGATCAACAGAAACAATTATAATGGCAAACTATTACTATATATACTTTTTCCGTGCACAAATGTCAGAAAATGCTTATTCAGCCTCTCAAATGTGGAGATTTCCTGCTTTTCTCCGTTTTATATCCTATTAAAGTGAATATCTTTGGGGTTCGGAGCGACAAAACAAAAACATTTAAGACATCACTGCGGACTTTGAGAAACTGGGATGGACATTTTTTAATTTTTTTTTACTATTTTCTGACATTTTATAGATCAAACGATGAATTGTGAAAATAACAGGCAGGAACAGGAAAATTTTATTATTTATTTTATTACTTATTTATGTCTTAGGTTCTGCACTCTCAATGAACTCTAGCCAGTGGAGTCTGCACCTTTGACTGAAAAATATTTAGATATTTATACTGACTATTATTATTCTTTAAAAGTATGAATAATGGTATTAACAGCCGTGTTAGTGTTAAGGAGATTGGTAATTATTTGCATCGTAAAACCCTGCCACCATGTAACCCTTTTCACATAGATCAACTCTTTATTATCTCATCCCTTCTGCCATACTAATTTATTTGCCATTCCTCTAAATGTTCTTTTATTTAATTATTATTATTTTTTTTTAATTCTAGTAGAGGGGATGACTGCGAGCAGACGATGCAGCGTGACCTCTGAACTGTGTCGTGCTGTAGTAAACACATGTGGACAGAGGAGGGCGGCAGATTGAGCTTTATGACGTGTGGTCACAATTGTGGTCACAATTTAGTGACGAGGCGTCCTGCATAAGCTCATACTAAGTCGAATTCACTTTTCCATAAATATTAAAAAATTAAGAACAGATGCACATGCATAAATGTTCCTCTGTGATCATTTCTGTGCCCGTACACACTTTACCTGCACGACATGAAAAAGGTTTGACATGATGGATTCAGCATTAATATATTCATGTTCACCCCTGTGTGTGTGTGTGTGTGTGTGTGTGTGTGTGTGTGTGTGTGTTACTGACAATGTAATAAAAATACAACCACACTTCAAATAATTACTTTTTCAATTCTTTAACACATTGTAGATTTTTTTTACTAATAATATCCCAAATAGCGTTTATTGATTAAGTCAAGATGACTGCAGGGGAAATACATCTATCTGCTTTCCCCAGGCATAATTGAACGTAATGAAGCATGCACACAAAATGCGACTGTGTGCATGTGGCCTGAGGTGATGCCGCTCACCTCAGCAGGAGGCCCACTATTGGCCGAGTCGGCGCTTTAGGGAGCAGTCAGCACTGGAGAACCACACTTAGAATTCAGCTAAATTTACTTTTAGCTTCTTTATACAAAAACGTCCCCATGTTCTACTTCTTATTTAGACTTTTCTTTCCCTCATAAGTCAAAGTTGAATTCATCAGAGTCGGAAAAACACTTATTTTACTTTCAGACAATCACAGTTTGCAAAAGATGTTTATCCCCAAAGACAAATAGCAGAATCCACTAAGCTGTACCGGTTGAAAATGCTTTAATTCACTCATGTAGCCCGCCACACATGATCAGATACAGAGGATAGGTTGGTAGAAGTAGGTCCACGCGGTGTACCTGGACAATGCAACACGCAGCGCTCACGCTCACACAGCGACGGGTCTTTGACGCTGCACCTCAGCTCTCCTGTGACCATGCCAGGGCTATTCCCAAAATCTATTGTGATGGAAAAAACAAAAAACTCTCCTAAAATGCATCACAAACAAGTTTTCCAGGAAATTAATAATTGCAGCTGGAATGAATTTCCCCGTCAAAATGAAGTACAAGTTAATGTGGACACTAAAGAACTCCAAGCAATAAACCGAATGTTAAACATCTCTTCCACCGTTATCATTTATCTACTCATTTACCAATCAAACCATCTTTATGTGTCCCCAACGTAAAGTTACTCAATCCCCAAACTATTCAACATAAGTAAACTATGAGATCATTAATGTTTCCCTCTGATTTAAGCCTCCGTGTCTCCTTTGTAGCCCAGATGTGTTCGAGTGATAAAATACGTTACCTGGGTTTCCCCTCTGCGCCTAACAACCTACGTTTTTTAAATTCTCCCCATTTGATAATGCAAAAACAACAATCCTTTCCCTCCGTCCTAATTTCTTCTACGTCTCGCTCCCCGCCCGCCCGCCCTGCCAGTGTCAGTGCTCAGCTGCTGACGACGCGTCCCGCCCAGGTCTCGTGTTTGCTCCCCGGGTTGAGGTGGGTGATGGTCACCTCCACCGCCTGGACCTTCTCGTGTTTGGGAGGGATGGAGCAGATTTTGTAGCTCACCTCGTCGCCCTCCACCGGCACGTATTCGCCCTCAATGCTGGAGGAGAGGGGAGGAAAGAAAGAGGGGAGGAAAGAGAGAGAAGTGAAAGTCACAAAATGGGAAGACGGTGGAAGCAAACCTACTGAAAAGTGAGGAAAAAAAAGAATTCCCTTGATCCATTTTCTAAGTCTGATCTAAATTGTTTTATCTCCTGTGTTTATGACTTAATAACAAGTGAAAAAAAAAAGGTTTTGCCCCAATAAGTCTAAAGTTACTTTTATTTGTTTTAGATTTTTTTGAAAAGTGGAAAAAAATGTTTTGATTCTGATCAAAAACAGAAAGCGGTAACACTTTCCATCACACCCATGTCTATAATGCATTATAAGTATGTTTATAATGCATTATAAACATACTTAAAATGCATTATAAACATACTTTTAATGCGTTATAATCTGTTTATAGCAAATTAAGTCTTTAAAAAGCCTCTTGGATCAGCTGGAAAATGCATCGTCACAAAGTTCTTCTGAGAAAGTCGTGAAAAGTTGACTTTCCAGACACACGTGGTTCTCACAGGACAGAGACAAAGCCACAAACATATGATGGTTTTATAGGATATGAAGCATTTCTGTAGATTAAACTACACAACAGGATATAAAGGAGTTAAAATGAGCACAACCTGAAACATCTACAGCAGGAAAATGCAACACACACAGTAATGAAGCAGTGATATTAATCCAAAAACATCATATATAATAGTAAAACAATGACTTCTTTTATTTTTCATACATTTTACTGATAATACTTACAATGTTGAATGCAGGACTTTAACTTGCAGTGGAGTATTTTCACAGTGTAGTATTAGTCCTTTTACTTAGGTGAAGAAACTGAACACTTCTAACATCACTGGCTTATGCACATCAACACACACACACACACACACACACACACACACTTACTCTGAGATGTGGACAAAGATGTCGCTGCCCCCGTCGCACGGCGAGATGAAGCCATGGCCTTTGGAGCGGGAAAAACATTTACACACGCCGGAAAATGACGGACCCTCCAAAGCACGAGCCGTCCTGCACAGAG
>CALSCE010009415.1:1995417-2028977 GCA_943593645.1 Bovichtus variegatus | reverse complement strand
GTATTTAAAATAGTGAAAAATCTATGAAAATGTGTTTTCATTTTTAAGGAGAGTCAAAAAGGTACACCCTTCAAATTCCTTGTTTTATCTGTCCAATTAGCACAAAATGCAAAGATATTATTAATCATATAAGACAAGAAAAATCAGCTAAAAATAAAAAATAAATGAGTCTAAGTCTACTCCGTCATGCTGCAAACACACCTTTATGGAACAATACAGTTAATCCGGATTACATTTCCCTATAAAATGACAGTAAAGTATCAGGCTGTTGATTAAGTTCATCATGCAGCAACATCCTGGACAGCTGGTGAGATCTTTTCATTTCTAAAATTCACTCCGTGGCCTAGACCTGGAAAGTTTTGGAACAAATCCCCTCCTCCAGGAGTTTCCAGTCTCCTTCCACCACCTGCTGCTTCACCCGTCAGCTTCTCAGCGACAGAGGGAAAAGACAAACCAGTGCCGCAGCAGATTCAGCCATGAAGACTGGACAGTTTATTTATTTATCAACCGCAGTTTTTACTATTACGATGATACACTTTAATGTTAGCTGGCTTTCTGCGAGTATCCGCTGCCGAAGTGGCAGGTTAGGGCTGAAGATTACAAGTTTGACACCTGGAGGCTGCTCCTCATCCCTGCTTGAGGCTAGAAACCCAAGGCTACAGTATCCAGTCCTAGCAAAATGCACCCGATTCCCAAATGCGTGGAATATAAAAGACCAAATCTTCGGTTCCGCTGCATCAATTTTGATCCTTTTCTTAAACCGTCTTTCGTGATTCTGACAACGTTTTGGGACAGCAACGCAAAAAAATCAGAGGAGTAACGGCCTACCGGAAGAGCGGCTTTACCATCCGTAGAGCAACGCGGCTAGCACGGCTGAAAACATGAAGATTCATGAGCGACCGGACAAGTTAGATACAACAGAAATTCATAACATGCGCATTGTTTCACTGTGTAAAATTCAGGAAGACATTATACACAGCAAGCGTGTAGAAAAGAGACAGTGATGAAAGGCAGCAGCTTGCAGGGGAAAAACAAGTGTTGAAAAATATGCATAAGCATGCATGGTGGAATGAGAAACGCTGAGTCATTAGTGGTGTAAAACAGGAAGAGATGAAAGAGCAGGGCCATGAGGAGTGGAGGACATAATAACCCGCCTGTGTGTGTTTGCAGAAGTGGTCACCTAACATGTGTATCCATACATAAACGCAGACAGAAGTATTTCCCACAGACACGCACACACTAATCCATTTAGGAAACTAGAGAAGGAGTTCAGCGCACAACTGCTCTGTTGACGCAAGAGCTGCAGTCTAATTTCCCTCTCGGGGAACATGTCAGTTATTTAAGTTACGGAAAGGTGCCACTGAAAGTGTGTTCACAGCAACACAGTCACGACTACATGTCATCTGTGGATTGAGGTGAAATTTGCACAGATTATAAAGGTAAATTAGAATTAGGATATAAAAAAGGACAGAAACTATAGAAAGCAGGACAGTAAATATCTGTGTGATCAGGTAAGTAAGTACATGTGGTACATACTGTATATGTTTGCTTGATAATTCTTTCTTTTTTTAATCGAATGTGAATAAAAAATTATCCAAATGTGGATGAATGAAACCCCCAAAAACACGGTATGTTGTGGTATATTTTACTATTGCATATACTGTACGTTTTGTGTCCGATAAATTTGACATTGCATACGTTTTGTAGCTACAAATCATGCATAGAACACTTGCATCCGACACAGGAAACGTAAAAGTATGATCTTTCATGAAACACGACCAGCGGCTCTGCGAGGCGGTCGGTAGGTAAAGCTATATGCATATGCTAACATACCGATTTAGGTAATATTGACCAGATTCACCATCTTTGTTTTGACGTGTTTAGCATGATTGGATAATTAGCACTAAACCCAAATTACAGCTGTGGCCGATGGATCTCCACCATCAGCAGAATTTATCTTTGAAGGAGCTTGAATATACGTGTACGTAGCAAATCTTACGACAATCCATCCAATATCATATCGACGAGGTATTTCACTCTTTACGAAACGTATGATGACGCTAGAACAAATATGGATTCATCCTCTGGACACTATAAAAAAACATCTGCACAACTTTCACAGCAAGTCATCCAACGCTTGTTGAGATATTTCAGGAAACTAGTCGCATACACGCACGCAACGCAACCAAATTACCTTTCACCTGCACACAGAAAATCTCATATTCGTCATATAGTTTCATGAAGGTTTATTTTATAATCTGAATGAAAGTTATTGTTGTTGAAAGCAAAATGTTAAAATGAAAAAAAAAAAGTTATTTTGGGTATGAAATCAGCCGTTTCACTGACTGTAGCATCAATCATGACTATAACAGAGGATCTGGAGCTGGCTTCTTTCCTTTTTAATTCCTTTTATATAAAACGCAGCATTTACTCTCTGTCGGCCCTTCTCTCTCACCCCCTCACACACAAACAAAGGCCGTGCTCACACAGGACTGGGGTCCTTTGGGATTTTCCATGAGAGTGCTCTCCCATCACCAAACAACCCAGAGACCCTGCTGATACAGCAAATACCAGCCCGGTGGTGCACACACACACACACACACACACACACACACACACACACCCATGTGATGAGCCCATTACACTGTACGACCACAGTCTCTGCACAGCCAGGATAATACATTTCATGAATCCATCCCTGCACTGAGTGCTTTACAGTTTCACTCTGGCACTCTCTGGATCCATTCATCTAAAGCTGCGTTCACAGAGAAAGGATTCGATTTGTAAAGTGATGGTGCTTGACACATCTGCATTAGTAAAGCATTTGTGTGTGTTGCTACTCTGTCTTATAGATTTATGAAACGCAGTAATGTGACCGTAACAGTCATCGAACTATTGCCAGTTTATGAAATCTACATTTTCTGTCCTAAACACTGAACCATCGTCTGCGGTTTCAGCCTCAATTTGCGGCGCTTATTCTCCAAAACAAATATTTTTGTGCAGCGGTTATTGTTGACTGTCTTGATTTAATATTCATGCATCTGTGGTCATTGTTTTTTTTGTCCACTTTTTGTGGTTTTGAGTTTGCGCTGCTTGTCTCCATTATATTGGTCTTTGTTGAAATCTTCAAACTGTTGAATGAGGGAGTCTCAGTGTGTGGCAGGAAGTCCTGTCCCCTCCCATCCTGCGGAGGACTTACTGCAGGACGAGGGTCAGAGAAACGCAGACCATGTTGTGATGGGATCGCAACGGCTGCGGCGCCAAAATCTGGCCACAGCTGAAAGTTGGGGGGCCAATCGTCCCCACTTCCTACTTTCAGCGCCCTCGCTCAGACCGAGCCCATCTCCGAACTCAACCTTCATTTTTGTCTCAGCTACACATCTGTAAAGTGTTGTAACTGCATCTTGCACGGTTGCAACACTATCATGGTAACAAAATCTGCCCACACACACACACACACACACACAGTCTGCAGAATGGTGATGAAATTGAGGTAATAGTTGACTGTGAGCATTCAGCTTTTTACACTGAATTATAACTTGCACGCTTCTTCTTTCCCCTGGTTGGTAACAAAGAGTCACAGAATGTGAGAAAGTGCAGACATTAGATCCAGCAACTATTTCAAATCAACACCACAGAAGCTTTTTATAGCAACATCAGACCACTTTAAAACATAAATCACACTGGCTTTTATTAAATCAGGATATAAGAAAACTAAATAGCAGAAGAAGAAAAACACTATTCAAAATGTTGCCCAAAGAGTGGAACATGGAACATTGTGAGAAAAAAAGCAGTACAGGATGACCGCGTGAGGAAGGGAAACTTTTAACATCCCAATTTCTCTCATTTCCTTCAGCCTTTTCTATTCTCTAGCCTCCGTCCCCCCCCCCGGGAAACAGAAAAGAGACGAAATGTCAACAAGGACGCGATGACACAACGGCTGCGTAAGGACAGAGAGCTGGATGTGAACTCACACAGATTCTCCTCCAGTTACATGTCGGAGGAGCTTGGTAAAAGGTGTACTGTGTTCTCCAAGCAGCAGGTTACTTTGTTTTACATCAAGGTTGAACTAAAAGCTGCAATTAGCAATGAGAAGTTAGTTATTTAAAGTGATTCAAAGAGTCAACATCTTTGAAAATACGCTTATTTCGCCATTTTAACGAGCGTAAGATGAGAAGATTGATCCCACGCTCACGTGTCTGTGCAGTAAAGCAGTAAACATAAAGCTATATATATATATATATGCCGGGTAATTTAGCTGCGTTTAGCTACGACGCCACCTTCAGACAAGTGTGGCCAGATACTCGAGAATAAAATCTGTAACATTGTCAAACACATTTGGACTTTTCACATTTTATTTATGCAATAAAGTCATTAAAAGTCAATAAAGTCATTAATTTTCACTTGAGTCGGTGACTGAACAGCATTGCATGTTATGTTCCAACAAAACAAAACAAATGTGGAACATAAAAGCAATAAAGAAACTTGAATATCATTATTATTTTATTATTATTATTATATATAAATTTATTATTATTATTATTATTATATATACATTTATTATTATTATTATTATATATATATATATATTTATTTTTTTTTAAAAAGGGAATAATGTGGTAGCGTCATTCAGTAAAAATCTTTAAGCATAAAATATGTAATTTTCTGCCTCTAGGGGGATCTCGTTCAAACCCGTAGCGGCCCGTGGGAGTTTGTCATTAGATTTACTTTAGTTTGTCATCGTTCAGGATATTTTTACCGTTAAGCTGAATTATCCGCAGAGGTCTCCTCCTCTCCAAAACAAACAGACCCGGTGAGTAAAGCTGGTAAGAACACTGAATAAGGCAGTTTCACTTTAAAAATCAGTGTTTCTCCAGTGGGCTCAGGGCAGGGCGGCTACGATCCAGAGGCTCAGTTTGCTCAGTTTCTCTGAAAACTTAAGATGCAGACATCCAATAACTAAAATACTTAAATCAGGTGAAAACATATAGTTAAAACAATCAATATCTAAGTAGTGCATCATAAAAATGTAGCTTAAAACTAGATAAAATTACATTTATGACAGCTTCAGGCAGATAAACAACACTGATGGGGACAACAACAAAAAAACCCACATCGTTACCTTGATTAACAATTAAAGATTTCTCTGGGTTTGAACATTTTTGGAAACATTTGGGACAAAACAAGTTCACGACCCAAGAACATAAAACACAGGCTGAGCCGTTTTATGAAATATTAAACCGGATAAGTTACATATTACAATCATTAAAGTCTCAGTTACTGTGCAAAACAGCTGCTGCAATCTCTAAAAAGAAGAAAACGAAACCTGGGACGATTCTTAAAGTTTAAAGGAGCACTCCACCAATTCCACACATTCAGTTCAGTGTAGAAGAGTTAATGATTATTTTCATTCTTGATTTATGTGATCTACAATCTAAATAATCCGTTTGATCCATAAAATGTCTGTTTTCCGACGGCCGCCCAGCTGCTGTGGAGGCTCCGCTGTTAATGTGGTTTGAACAGTGAACAGGTTACTGAGGAGCACGCACCGACACAAAGAATGAGACGCATTATGCAGCCAGTGACCTTAAACACAGACAGCCCATTATAATGTGTGTGTGTGTGTGTGGGTGTGTGTGTGTGTGTGTGTGTGTGTGTGTCAGAAAGAGATGGTCCTGATCCTACAATTTGATGACTCAGCCTCCCATGTGCGTCAATGTCCCGTATTTCAATCAGACACACACTCATGAGGGCTGAATACACACACACGCTGGTGTCATGTCTGTTTGCATGCACCGCACCAGGTAACTGGGATCCAGCTCTTTCCACATTTTTATTTATTTATTTTTAAAATCATACGGGGATTTACTGTATCTGCGTTGCAAGAGTTGCGTCATCGACTCTCTTGCACTGAAGGAAACTTACCTGAAGTCACCTGAGGACACAAGATTGTGTCACACACACACACACACACATACGAGGCAAGATCTGTGAGGCTGATTAAGTCTGCAGTTCGGTTGTGTGTGTGTGTGTGTTTGTTGTGGGGGGTTTTCTAAAAAAATATATATATATTTTTAGTAGCCTAGACTACTCGTTGCTGGGGGTGTAATCACTGGGGAAAGTGAAAGAGAAACAGCACTACGCTTCAGGAGAGGAACTTGTTTTGTGGCATTTACTGTCGTTGTCCGGCTTTGTAAACATGAAGATGGGCAAAATAAATAAATAAATAAATTTAAAAAAAATCGATAATACCACTTATTGGTGTGGTTCTCTTTCATAACTAAATAACTACTTTAAAAAAAAAAAAAAAAGAAGAAAAAAAAGCATGAATTCAGAACAGGATTAAAATTCTTATTATATTATTATTATTAAATATAACTAAAAAGTTGTTTGCAGAGCAGCAAAACTCACTGCATAAACTGAATAATATCCCACTGGAAAACAAATCTAAAATGGCAATAAAATAAATAAGATTGCAGACGTTTAGAAGGTCAGTACATTAGTTACATTAGTCAGTATCCGTCCTTCCTCCTCTCACTGAGGCTTTGTCTCCGCTTGCAGCACAGTTTACAATAATTTGGCAAATGATAATGAGATACCGAGTCTCCGGGGCACGTTTAATGACATGGTGCCTATCCCAAATGACCCATTACGTAAAATAAAGTGGGTTATTTTTGTCTTGCGCCAGACTTAACTTTAGCCTTACCCCGTCCAAACCAACATCTTGTTCCCTCGCTTGTCCAAAACCTGCTCCTTCTTTGGATGAGGATTCATTTCATACATAAATAAAATAAATAAATCAAGAGTTCATCTGAAAGGATGATTTATTCACACGGGTGCTTCCAGAGAAGAGCAGGTGAGGAGTCAAAGCACGGCCTTTAATCGAGCTATTCTTTGTCTCATCTTTTGTTATCGACCTTTGAGTTCCATGGAAATTAAAAGTGTTTCCTCCCACTTGAAACAAAGCAAGAGAATTCCTCTTAGTGCGTGTTCACAAAGAGACAAGCGCCTCAGCACACTCCTGAGCCTCTCCAGGCTCCAAACCAGCTTCGTGTCCTAAAGCTCAAATTCATAACCGCTGTTAGCATGTCTTTCTTCTACCCAGCTTGTTTTTTTTAGACACTCTGATATCAAGACTTGCCAGTTATTGATCGGTGAGCTGGATTACATTACACCTGTCCACGTCGACAGTGGCACGACAGAACAGGGTAGTTTTATCTTATTATTAGTGTTTGATTTGACTGGCTTTTGTCATTGCATTCAAGGGAACAAAGCAACAAAAATAAGCCAGATATTGATTTTGTTTCTCATCTCCATGCATCGTGACCGTGGCACTAAACTGTTTATTATCTGACGTTTTACGTTTAGCAGCAGGAGAATTGATTTCCTGCTCAAGTTTATAATTTATTGTGACCGTATCAATTTTCATTTTCCTTCATCCCCATTTATACCTTTTATTTATAAATAAATAAAAAAAACATGTCAATTGCATATACTTTTGCGTACAATATAGGTAAAATGTCTTTTTTTTTTTTTAAAAGAAAGACATCATTTCATAGGATTCGCTGTATCTGGTACCGTCTTTGTAAGATTTGTAGGGGAAAAAAAGTGGGAAGGTTTTGCAAGAGAAGATTCAGACTTCGGGCGAAACTGAGCGAGAAGGGACAACGTTTTACTCTCTTGGGACTTTTTTAAAAAAGGAAACAGCCCGGCGCTAAAACAATCGCAGCCGGAACGCTAGAGGAGCGATGATTTTCATCATTTAATAATCAGCCAATTATCTTCTCAATGAATTGATTAATTATGTGGTATTTAAAATAGTGGGAAATCTATGAAAATGTGTCAAAAAGGTACACCCTTCAAATTCCTTGTTTCATCTGTCCAATAGCACACAATTCAAAATATATTATCAAATCATATAAGACTTTTAACGTTAACGTTTTACTCTCTTGGGACTTTTTAAAAAGGAAACAGCCCGGTGTTAAAACAACGCAATGGGGGAAGTGACGCGTGAAATACAATCCAACGAGTCCAGTTTGAGCAACATGTTCATGACTTTGAAGGTTGCGTCAGTGAACTGGTCCCATTCAAATGAGTGGGCTGGGTGCGTCTTGGGATGTCCACATGTGTGAAAGCACCTAAAAGTTGAGAGTGCAGCTTCCTGTGGGTGGAGACTTCCTCCCGCAACAATATGAATCAAAAAAGAAACTGTCTTACAATTCAATTCATGGGTGAGAAGCTTTTTTTTTTGTGATTTAGCTAGAAGGGATGGGTTAAAATTCAAAAGAGTGCAACTTCACCACTAAAAAGGACCAACACTGCCTTTATAAGAATGCAATACACGGTACAAACAATGAAACCTGATCTTGTGTGCATCCTCCCTGTCTTGTGTCGTACCATCGTCCAGCTCACTTCACCACCTGTGGCTATGTTTACTGTGCAGAACCTGTTTCCCACACCTGCACATCCTTGAAGATGCCAAATATTTGACCTGCATTGTGGCTCCATCCCTGACGAACCCAGAAACTTTGACCAAAGGGTTACATAACGTAAAACTTTTCTCTAAGTCGGGATTCAGACCGAAATCAGCCCTGCATCAAAGCAAGGCGGGGGCTGCGAAAAGTGGTCAAAGTGAAAAAAAATGACCCCATTTGTCATAGCCTGAAACACATTGTATTTCCGATTTTCAAATTTCCAACGGTCCTTGAATGAATCATGTGTGACGAGCATTTCCGTCCACGAAATAAATAAATAAATAAATAAAAGCTTTAAAAAAATGTATATTTAATTTGATACAAAAAAATCACTTTCAACATGCCTCATTTAAACGTTGCCTAAAATGAACCAGTTACACTATCCAGATCCTGTATAAAAAAAAAAAAATTAAAAAAAACATTAAATCCTGCACCAGGTTGTACAAATGTAAATAGTTCAATATGCATCACATTTGGAGCCCCCATTTTCCCCCTTTTTCTGTAACACTTGTGGGCACTTGGAAAAATGTTGCGCTTGTAGTGTATTTGGTAAAATAAATGATAAAAAAAAATAATAATTTCTTGTGTTTTTGTCTTTTTTACATGATTTATAGTTACTGTGTTATCCTGCACAAAAGACTTTTATTTTTTTGTTCTCCCTACACGTTTCCATAGAGGGGCAGGACTGGTATGTTGCATTGAAACACGAGGCCACGGCAAGTCAAATGTGAAAGAAGCAACAAACACCTTGATTCTGCGTGGGGTTCATAAACAAGAGTTGTAGTTTGTTTCTAAATACACATCTTTAACAGAACTATGGATTTTCTGTTGACGCAGAATCGGGTTCGGTCAGTGCCACTCTTTTCTTTCCGGGAGGTCATTTTTATGCACGTATTCATTGCTGGCTTCCTGCAGTGCACTCATTTCCTAAACTTAATGTAGATGAGAAACTCAGCTCCTTTAATTAATGTGAAGGATTAAGAGAATCTCTCTGCTGGAGAAACACTCAGACTTACAGAGCACAACGCAAAAGGAAAGATCATTTAAGATGTGCATCCCAATATCCAAACCAGTTACATGCAAAGTCGTACTACAGCTTAAATAAAAGTTGTTATTATCGCGGTTTTATTTCTTGAATTCATACACACTGTAAGGAAAAAACCAACTGTTAGCTCTGTCATCACAGACTGTTCTCCCACTGCATAATCAGTCCTGTGCTGGGACAAAAGAAAACTAGAAAACTCTTCCGGCTGCAACATCAGATGTCACTTATACACCAAGTTGGCAAAAAAGACAAAACAAGGTGTGACGTAGAGGGGAAATACGATTCCTGACCAGCTGCATGTAAACACAGCCTCGGATTTCCCCGTATAAACCGGTCTCTTGTGCGCGTGCAGAAAGTGGGCGAAAGTCAGCCATGACGCTCGATGCTGCGGACACAGAGAGACTCAAGCTATTTCCAAAGCGGATATTTCCTGACAAGCAACTTTTGAGGATCATCGCTTCACAATACAGGTTTGACAAAGTGCGGCCTTGTTGGGGAATGTCCCTCCACACACACACACACACACATTTCCCAAAGTAGAAGCTTGAGTGATGAGAGTGACGAGCACAGAAAAGCCTCTCGAAGCCAATCTGTCATATTTCAGTGTGACTGAGACAGTTTCCCCTCAGGCACACACACGTACATATTCACACACACGCACGTACATATTCACACACACGTACATATTCATTCACACACACGCATGCATGCATGCACGCTGCCAAACTGCCATTCACATTATTCTCTTCTACTGTGGCGTATTTTCACCTTCTGTACAAACAAACAAGCTTCGCCATCAAACAGCAACGTGCTTCGATCAATTATTGCTTTTAGAGCTGAAATATAATAAAGAAATAAATAATATTTGTCTATTACTGGACAGAAAATGTATTGACAACTGTCTTTTTTTAAAAACAATTTTTAATAATTAAGCGAACAAAAATGTTAGACACTACCTAGTTTAAACTTTTCCAAATGTGAACACTTTCTCACTTTTGCATAATTATAAATGGAATATATTTCAGTTTTGAGACATTTGTTGGACAAAACTAATAATTGCCAGAAAAACTAATAATAGAAAATAATTGCCAGATTAATCAAGAATGAAAAAATATGTCAGCCGCAGCCTTTATAAAAATATTTTTAAGACTTTTATTTAAAAAGGAATAGTCAATTTTTGGAAATACACTTTATTTGCTTTAATGCGGAGGGTTAGACACCATTCTCACATCTGTGCAATAAATATGAAGTTACAGCAAGATTACTGTAGCTGTACTGTGAGCTTGTTGTAAAAAAATATGAAGCTACAGCGATATTCATTGCATCTGTGCAATAAATATGAAGTTACAGTAACTTACTGTAGACTGGAAACAGGGGGAAACCGTTAGCTTGGCAGAGCGAAGCCAACAGAAACAACAAACTTCACTAACACGTCATATCTTGTTTGTTTAATCCCTACAAAAATAACAAAGTGTCAAAATTAGAGACGTCTTATTGCTACTCATGTTCTAGACGATAGTGTGATTACAACTTTGCGGCCACAGTTTAGACCTTCCCTGTGTCAACAAGCCAGAACAAAATCTTTGGGTTCTGCCGCGTGAGAACTCGACGCCTCTGGCATGAACTGGAGCGCTGACAGCGAGCAGCCTCATCGCCCGCCATCAGCGGCGGACCGCACCATAATGCTCTGCTGGCTGAATGGCAGAACATCCCTGCAGCCAGGGTCAGAAGTTCCCAGAAGAGTCGAGGTGTCCGTCCTGAATCCTTTGGTCATGTGGTGTTTTATTGATGAAGCAGCTGACCCTCCTCCTCCTCCTCCTCCTCCTCCTCCTCCCCTTTCTACCATCTCTCTCTCTCCACCTCATTTTCATTGCTTTATTGCACACAGGGGGACTATAACCGCGACAACATGCGAGGCCTTCACGGCCATAAAATGCGTCGTGAGCCTTTAAGAGCTGCATATCAGCTTTGCAGATTGTGCGCCTTCGGCCTTGTAATGATGCCAAGTTTCTCACCTGACGTTTTGGAGGCTGGATGAAATAACGTCACGCAGGATCCTGAAATCGGACACATTTACTCACCTTGTGATTTGTTGTTTACCAACTGCCAAAACTACTCACACTAGTACACACTGTATAATCATGTCCATTAATACCAGCATGGAATGTCTTCTGGCTGCAGTGCATTCTGGTCTATACGGACTATAGGCAGTGAAATACTGCACTGAAAATATAAAAGCGAGGCCATGGATGCTTTAGCGTGCAGGTCTGCTGGATGTTTGTATGAGAAGCCTTGAAGTGACAGAACCTCGTCAGCCCCTGAACTGAAACGTCGGCCACATCCTGACTGAAACTGTGCCATCATGTTACCCCCCCACTAACCCTTCTGTGGAATTGTTTTTGCCACCACACACACACACACACACACACACACAGCATCATTACCCATCACATCAGCTGATGTTTTTAGGTTTCAACCAACAACAGGCCTGAACCAGGGCTCAACAACTTTCCCTCCACCTCTGCACTACTGTGTGGTTATTACACACACACACACACACAACATCCTATTAAGTGCCCACAAAGCTCATCTTCCAGCCCTTCATTAACTCAAAATGAGATTCGTGTGTTGAGAAAACCTTTTCAAGTCTCTGAATTAAAGCTTCTGTCTCTCTCTCTCTGTCTCTCACTCTCTCACACACACACACACACACACACACACACACACACGGTGGCCCATTGCCTGCTTTTTTCCCCCACCTTTAAGGGGAAATTAAAGCCAGGAAAACAACCCGTAATGTGAAGGATATTATGAAAGAGTAAATTAGTGAACTTTAACACGACTTAAAAGTAGGAAAGAAAAAGCACCTCCCCACACACACACCCCCACACACACCATGTTCCACTTCACAAAACATTAACATTAATCAAACACAATGCTTTACTTAATGCATCACTCACCTAGTTTCCTCCAACTTCACCGCCGAAGATGTCCTCGAGCCACAAACACAACTTTAAAAGGACTTTAGCTGAGTGTGTTCCTTCTGCGTACACGACCTGGAGAGTGTGAGGCTCAATGTCCAGGAGCCCCTGAAGGCAGCAGCGCACGAGCTTCTTCCCTCGCTCTGTTTCTGAATGGGCGTGGCTGGTTCCACGGCAACGTCAGCTGTGAGCTCTTTACCGTAACGGACGCTGCTGTGCGACCTCAAAAAACACAGTACCGTAAAGACTTTCTACAACCCACAGGGCTTCTGATATGGCTTTACTGTGGAAGAGAATTTCATTGTAATTTTGGATGTTTTTTTGTATGGAAGCCCAAAAAATGATGACATTATCAACATCAATCATAAAAGTTTAAATGAAAAATGTTATTTATTGTGCAGTGGGACTGAATATTTTGTCAACCAGATGGTTTGAAGAGTCTTTGAGACAGACAGACAGACAGACAGACAGATTATATACAATAACTAAAATAAACTTCACAGAAAAAAAAACATTATTAGTGGAATTAAAACATGCTGAAATGGACATTTTGACATAAAAGAATATGGAGGACAGAAATCAAAAAATAAATAAATAAGTGCTTTGTTAAATTAATTAATATGCCATTAAATGTACCAAAAATTATACATAAAAAATGTAGGAATTTTTAAAGAATGTATTTATTAATTTTTTTATGTATTCATGTATGTATTATTTTGCAATTCCCCCCCATTTATTTGCCAAAACGTATTTATTTTTGTTTGCTTTTCTTTATTCAATTCTTTATGGATTTTTTAATGCATTGTTTTCTTCATTATGCAAATGAGGGGGCTGTCAAAATGTGATTATTGTAAATAATAGAATAATTGATGTTTCAGTTTCAGGGTCCTGGTATTGTGCATGCTGTCACTCATTACTGACGTCTCATGTTTCTTCGTCTAAAATATATGAAATTAAAATAAAAGTACACTAGTAGATAAGAAAAATCATAATCACCATATTTCTTCACTTTAATAAGTATTTATTTCATAATGTCGTAGAGACGGTTTGTGTTTGTGCAGCTGATGTACACACACAACTATCCTGACAGTGCAAACTATGATAGTTGAACAAAAGGTAAACACATGTGTGTGCAAAAGTCACAAGAATAAATAAACATTACTTTGTAAAACATGTCAAACTTGAGAGAGTGGGCTATGAGAAATAATAGTGACATAAAGTGGTTGAAGTGTAAAATGAAATGGTTCACATGAAGTGTCTCTTCACATTCAGCAGAGGGAGACATAACTGCATTTATAGTTAAACTGAAAGGAATGAGAACTGTTTACTAACGTCTGTGTGTCCTATAGTTACATAATATAATTCTATGGAAAACTGTGTGTAATGTGATGCTGGTAAAAAAAAAATTTGTAAAATAAAATTGCCCAGCTCCAATACTGCAGCCGTGTATTAACCAGAACTCCCATTTTAATTGGTGTCTTTTATCACCACCACAGACTGCTCATCCCTTTTGTACAACCCATGAGGGAAAAACAAAGAGCGCAGAGGTGTGAGCCGGAGAGGGAACAAAAGGGTGAGGCAGAGGTACGACCGACTCCCATTTGTCCTTCACACGTACGGAGGTGAGGCAGCGAAACAAAAACGCACCTCATGAAAAATGACTTTAAAGAGCAGTGACTTATTCATGTGTTTAGTGTTAGTGTTTTAAAGTATAAATACATGCTGTATTTCGAGCAGTGGAGGGAAACTGCACTGACGAGATGAAGCTAACCAAAGTAATTCTATAACCACTGCTAAGTAGTAAGAAAATAGACGCTGTGCAGCGGTAAAGCATGTAAAACATTGAAAAAGCACGACATCACTGCCACTGACATTTGCGCACAACAAACACATATAAGGGACTTATTCATTTCTTTTATGTGAGTATTTCATGCGCATGAACACGTAGCAAATATTTGTTTTTAGTCGGCTGGTGCACCACTTTTTCCAGACCGAAATATTCCAACAACTATCGGGTGGATTGTCAACTTTCGTGCAGACGTTCATGGTTTCCAGATGATGAATCCTCCTGGTTGTTACTCTAGCGCCACCGTGAGGTTCACCTTTGGGGTTTTGATTAAAAAGTCTCAACAACTATTAAATGGATTGATAAAAATGCGTTACAGACATGTCCCCCCTCAAAAAATCGCAATGGATTTAGAGAATTTTTTGAAATTCTCCAATACTTTAGTTTATACAGAAGCGTAATGCATGCACTTGAGAAAAGAATATTTGCCCTGTTTTTTTTTTTAGAATTAACGAGATTATTATCTCAGAATTTTGAGAAAAGTTTTCATGGGGATAAATAAAAATCTGCTCTTGTTTTTCTTAATTACTCGTTTTTTTTTTCTGAGATACTCGTGTCTAAATTCTGAGACGATAATTACATTAACTCAGAAAAACAAGAGCAACATTTTTTTTTTTCCCCATGAAAACTTTTCTTTAAAATTTGGAGACAAAAACTCTTTAACTCAGAAAAAAAGAGCAGAATTTGTTCCCATAAAAAAAAAACATTTTTTTAGATTTTATTTTCAAGTGAACGCCTTACACTACGTCCAAACACCTTAACAACACCTTAACACCTTTATAATCACATTCTCCAGACATTGTGTGTTAAGTGTAAATAAGCCAATGTTAGCACACAAACTAAGCTGTGAACAAGGTGCACATTATATCTGCCTAACATCAGCATGTTACCATTGTCAGTGTGAGCATGTTAGCATGCTGACGTCAGCATTTAGGTCAAAGCACAGCTGCGCTGAGAGCTGTGGATTCTTCGTCTTTTTCTACAATATGGACGACAAAAGCAGTTCAATCCATTCTGTTAAAGGGGCTTTATGGACAGCAACCCCAGTGACCTTTAAGAGGGGTTTTCAATGTTTTGCCATGACTCGCTTGCATCATTATGTGTACTATGTGTATAAAGACATTCTATAATTTGTGGCCATCAGAAAAGCTGCCAACTGTCTTCATTCTTTGCCAATGTAATTAAATCCTGACACGTCAGTGTATGAAGTGCTAAATGGTTCACTGCACACACATTTTCCTGACAGTGCATATTTGAAGTTATTGGCTTGAAGCATGCAATGTTTAGAATAAAATTATTATCTAATCACCAACATTGAGTTGATTTTACTTGTGCAACCACGGAGCACAGAAGCCGTCTGAAATCAACAGCCAGACGCAGGCGACGTATTCTTCTGTCGCGCCGTAACGTTGTTCAGGAATCCTCGCTCTGCTTCATCAGTTCGAGGGTGATGATGCATTAATGATGTTCTTGATCCTCTTCAATACTGGGAACATTTTGATGACTGTTGGACAGCAGCGCAACGATGATGGTTCTCTTTTAAAACCAGATTAATACAGGAAAAATGTAAATCCAGTCTGAGATATTGTTTGTTAAAAAACTTACTTAATAGGTTAATATTAAATCACTTATTCCGACATATAACTCAAACTCCACACTAATGTACCGGTTAGATTAGGGACTTTTCTACAAGTATGATTGGACATTTTACAAAAAAAACAAAAACATTTAGATTAACCACAAAGTATATACATATAATTTTATTTTTGGGTTTTAGATTAGAAGTGAATTTGCCTCTTCGGGGGGGAATGAGCCTTTTGTCTGTCCAGGGCAGCTTCACATATGCTGCCGTACAGTTTATGATGCAGAATTACAAGAGGCTCAATACTTTGAGGAACAAGTTCTTCTGAATGATCCTCCAACAGCAGCATCAGTTAAACAACTAAAGGTACAATGTTGAGAACGAGACAGACAGGTAGAGTCGTACTGAACTTTAAACCTGCTTGTTTCTTTAACCCATTATTGACACAATATCACGTGCAGAAAAACCTTCCTGGTCCCAGATCAAGTAAATCCACTTCATACTATTCATTCATTCTTCATTATTAAAAATGAATGAGTCTTAATGAGAAAATCGACCAACTTTCTTCCGTTCTTTTAAGTGCTGAGATTCTTGAAAAGCCAAGAAAATGCCTGCGTGGCATCAGGTGTTTTAGGTGGTTAGGATAAAATGGAAGCCTTTTACAATGTATTTAAAGGGACACTACACCAGTTTTACACATCAAGAGCAGTTTACTCATCATGGCGAGTACTATTCAGTCTCCTGCGACTCTGTGGGAGCTTTATAAATTATGAGACAATAACCCTGAATGTGTCATCAGGGTTTTCTCTTGGAAGTTGGATAGACTTTTTTTTTTTTAATTTGTTATCCCTTTTGCATCACAAGGGATTTGTTTTGGCTTGTTTATGCATATAGCATTACAATTTCCCAGACTGTGAAAAACAAAACAAAAAACACCCCGAGTATTTAGTATACAGAAAATAATTACATGTTTGTGTGTTTTTTTTCTTCAAAAAACAACCGTGATATTATGTAAACAAATTCTGGAAATGATTGAACAGTTGGTCGTTATAATTAGGACTGATGAGGGTTAAAAACAATCATTTTATTGAAAGTGGGTATTAACTTTAATATATAATAATTTTATAGCTGTTTTAAAACAGGACATTTTTGTCCTCTAAAGTATCAAGTGGGAGTTTTTAAAAATAAAAATGTATCTGAGACCGCACAAAAATAAAAATGCATCAAAATCAAAGTTGTTGCTTATCATGGAAGTTATGGTCAGAGCTGAAGCTGGTGAAGAGATTAAACTCAGTGATAGTAGAAACTAATATTATATATATATATATAAATAATATATGGCATTTTTGTGATGCAGACATTTTCATTTTTTTTTTTTTTTTAAAGGGACGCACGCACAAGAGTTAAGAGAAAGATTTTTTTTAATCCGTCTCTCTAAAGTCCGACCAAATTTACGAAGGTGCAATATTAAAATCACTGGAGTGTCCCTTTAAAGACAAACAGTTGCATTCATGGCATATTGTGAATGAAAACAAGGTTGAGGTTTCTGACAATGTAATATGACAATGAACAATGTAAATAGTCACACAGCAGGGGCAGGGTCTTTACAATCAATCAAATGAGACAAATTTATTGCATACACAATGTCTGAATTCACTTTTGAGTTACCTGCCCAGGGGTCGGTAAACTCAGAAATGTTCACCTTTTTTTTTTTTTTTTTTTAGTTTTTAAACAATCAATGCACATTTTCCACACGGTGCCTTTTCAGTGCCATGTCATGTATAAAACGTACGGACTGATAAATGGGAGCAGGTGCAACAGAAACTACAAAGTTACAAGTCAACATGTTGGGTGAACCTTACTCGTGAGTCTTCCACAGACAGGTCGGGCCGACATTTGGCACTCACCGCGTGCTAATCTCGGACCGCGTGTGCACATACAGTACACACACACACACATACACACACATAGACATACACACCTGCATGCACGCAGGCACACAAAGTGTACGACGTGTGTGTTTGGGGAGCATCACTTGCTTTTCCTCATCTCTTCTACGGGCCCAAGTAAAAATCTAATCCTGGCCATATCTTAAAATCTGGACAAACGAAATGGACATTTTTTCTACATTAGCAGCAATTGTACAGCCATGGAGCAGACAGACAAGGCTGCAGCGACTTCAACTTCTAAAATAAGGACCACCCGCTCACTCTTGCATGAACTGTAGATGGGCGACATTTGGAAACAATGTAGAAAGGCTTAAGAGTTTTTGATCATATTTTTTTATGTAAGACTTTCAAACAGTGTGAGGTGTCCGTCAACTCTTTGTTTACAGACACAGCAAGTTCTGAGTAACATACTTAAACATGTTCATATGTTTCTGTACGACTACGGTTCCCAGCGCAATTATTGCACACAGAAAATCAGACAATATCAGGAATTTTCAAAAAGGGAAGAATCATTTTCTGAAAACTCCAGCTGCTACTTAATAGATCACGCATCTACATTGTGTCTCAAAGTTTCCCGCGTATAATTAGCTTTATTCTACCCCACTAGCCCATTGACGAAGCTAGATTCACAGACTAATTCAATTCAACTTGAGTCTATATTTAAGTGGATTCAGACTATACTCAAAAAAGGGGACAGGGTGGGTTTCTCTTTCAACTACGGACAGCATAGAATAACATACATATTGAGAGAAATTTATATATTAGCTTAGTATATATAATATACAAACAGTGTACATAGTCTCTGTGACAGTGGTGGACAGGATGAGAGGAGACAGAAAGGTAGGCAGGGTTGAACCTTTAGTCTCTGAAGGGTTCCCAGTGTGTGTGTGTGTGTGTGTGTGTGTGTGTGTGTGTGTGTGTGTTACACCCTTTTCACAAACAGGTCCTCCGCTTTGCTCTGCTGCCTGGGTTGAAAGTGGGTCCGACGCCGCTCGGCTTCAGAATCGCTGGGCAAACACAGTAACTATAGTAACTATGGGATAGAGTTGTATATACGGGACATTAAAGTAACTGAGTAATTAAAAGATATCCCGTGGTTCACGCCGTCTGTCGGTGTAAAATCCAACGTTGCAAGGCAACAACCCTGTTTAGCAGTGGGCACAGAACCACAGCTGCTCACCCTGGACCCGTGAGAACAAGTGACGAGCGTGTACCAGAATCGGGAATGATATTCTACCACGTGAACGCTCAAACGCAGGTTGAACCCGAGATCGTGTGTCAAACGCAGGGCGTGGAGCGCCGTGCGAGACCGAGAATGTGAGTGTGCGTGTGCATCTTGGTGTGTGTGCAGGGGAAGACTGATGAGAAACAGTTGCACTCCTGGGAAAAAAAAAAACAAAAAGCAAAAAAACAGAAGAGAGACAAAGAGAAAATCAGACTTCCATTAATGGACAGAGTCATGTCATTCACGACAAAAGTAGAGTCACCACAACTCCCACCCACCATGTTGTGTCACATTGTTCTGCTGTACTGTATGCCGGTCTTGGAGGCGATGTTGGACCAGGGCAGCAGGGAGCGCAGCAGGGACTGGGCCTGCCGGTACAGCCTCTGAGGGATGGAGCAGGGGCTCAGGCTGGCCAGGGTTGAACCGATGTGCTGGATATAGTCAGTGGGAGCGGACGTTAAGGAGAAAACACAACATTTATGTTTGGTTCATCTACTTGATGCGTCAGTGTGATGGCCTGAACAGACAAAGATCTGTGCAAGACATCTCCTCCGATCAAGACGCTGTAAAGTTAGAAGTTCTGGTGTAAAGGCCTTTACACACCGGGGGCACACGATTAATGCACACGTCAACATTTTTTTTGAATGTGAATATTCCACGGGGAACAAACAATGCTACGTTTTTTTTTGGGGAACAAGGTCGATTTTTCTGAGCGTTCGCACCACGGATAAAGGAGCGGACGTCGCGTCCAGACGTACACTATAGCAGCACATGTACTTATGAGGATTATAAAAACGACAACACGGAGGCTCCCTAGTCCGAACCAACGCGGCAAAGCTCGTTACTCCTTTCAACCTTGAAAAAAGGTGCCGAATACCAGATCCATTCCTTCTGTTCTGACCTTTCACAATAAAAGCCCTGGATATATACACTGTGTAACTGTGTACTAGAGGGAACTTAAATTCACTCGGAGCATTTCGCTAAAAGGAAACTCGAGAAATAAAAACTGATGTCGAATTCATCAGTTTTTCCCTAAAGAATCTATTGGAACCTTTTATTGAACACGTGTTGCGACTGTTGCCCGTTCACGTCGCTGCCTGTACGGGTCGTTTTGATGCTTTCCTGTCGTACGTTTGTCACGCCACCGGTGTGTAAAGGCCTTAAGAGTAAAATACAAAAACAATCTGTAAAAAAGTGTCTTCTTTTCCTGCTTCCCCCAAAGGATATAATATTGTCCAGGGCGGATGACCCCCATTGATGTAGAGCACATATGTGAATCCATCTTTGAGGACGCCTCGTATAGAGTAGTAGTAGGGCAGGTAGTGGTGCTGCCTGAAGTCCCGGTTCTCATAGAAGTGGATGGCAGTGTTGTTGGTGGTGAGGACGTGTAGGTAGATTGCCTTGCAGTGGTCCTGGGCTGTCGTTGATATGTGCTCCTTCAAACTGTCCAGCAGTAGGGAGCCTGATTGGTCGATAAAGAGAGAGAGAGAGAGAGCTCAATCAACAGAAATTCAATATACGTTTGACATTTACAGGCTATTAAAAGGTTACTTTTACTTCGAGTCATAATTAATGTAAATGAATGCGATTTTCCATTTCATGCTTTCCAGACGCTAGACTCTTCATAGCGTGGACTGAATGAAAACATGATAACATCGGCTGGACCAGTGTCACGTTCACATCGATTTAAAATCAACTCATCTATTATTGTTTGGACATCTGTCTACAACTTGAGCCTTGCTGTCTGATCCTATATTTGTTCACATTTTTTGGCAGACAGGCTCCATTAAAAGTAAACCGAATTTCGCTATTAGCAGTTCCTGATGTATAATTGCCGGATTGCATTGATACTGAAGAAAACTTAAAAACGCGATGATTCTCACTGATTTTTTCTAGGATTTCTGAGCAGATTTATGGGACCTTAGAAACTGTACAGTGTGACTTACTGTATGGGGGGTAAAAAAAACAAACATGCGTTTTTATGTCTGTGTGTTCAGATTTGAGTGCGTTATGACTCGAGAGAACGAGTATGATTTGTTAAGGAAATGAATACAATCACGTATTAGGGGTTAATGGTAAATTGGCTTCATGAGCTGCGTGTCACAGCTCCTGCTGCAGCTGCTTGGTTGATAAGTGGGCCAAACCACAATGACCGACTTCCAGTTACAGGTTGAAACCCTCTGGGTTAGGGTAAAGGGTGGGGTTGGGTGGTGGTTTTGTGGAGGAATGAATGTATGTCAGTGCAATTTCCTCCAATATCAAAGATTGTGCAAGTGTGAAGAGCTAGTGGGAAAGGTACCTATGCCATGTTTCCTGAAGTCTTTGACCACTCCCAGGCTGAGGATGTAGGCTACCTGTGTCTCCACAGGGAAACTGGAGGCCAGGATGTCTCCATCCTGAGAGACACACACACCCACAGAGAGACACACACACACACACACACACACAGAGATACACACACACACAGGAAACTTGCAGATTAAGACCCAGCGCTCTCTATGAACATCTCACGATTCAGTATTGAATTAAAAACAATGTAAAAGGATCTTTCAGCTTGGTCATTTGGTGACACTCTGAACATGCTCTGTACGCTCCCCCCCCTCCCCCTCCCCCCTCCCCAGTACACTGTCTTCATCTTTGCCTAGGCAAATTCCCCACAGGGAAGGCCGATCCCAAAAAACAAATACGCTTCCACAGGGAACAATGGCATGAAGTGAGAGGAGCAGATTTCTGATACCAGCCCAATGGATTCAATTCATACATGTACATCTGCCGAGCATCATTTACATATATACCCAGAACACAGCACAGCAACACAGGGACACAGGACTGACCAACTAATGAAGTTAAGAGATCATTTGTAACTTTCTTTCATGTTCATCATTATTTATGCTCCTTCCTCGTCGCCCTGTTATCACTTATGTCTTATTCTTGGTAATGAGAGAGTCAGGGGCATCTAGTTCATCTAATTAGCAGGCTAAAAACAGATTCTACAATGTGTAAGTGCTCCACTTTAGTCGTTTCCAAATGGCAGCTGACTGAGAGCAGATAAACTGAACTAACCACACACTCAGCGACACCATCTCTACCGAGTATAACTGAAAAGACTTGTGCCGAGCGCTGAACCTCGTACCTCTTTGTGTACTTTGGTCCGGCCTTTGATCTCGGCCACAATCATTCCCACGATGCCTCCTCTGAAGGTGGCAGCGAGGGAGAAGAACTTCTTGTTGGAGGTGATGTCCTGATACCATGAGTCTGGGTACCTGCGGTCCAAAGGTCAGAGGGGTTAGCGTTCATGCATGGGCATGTGTAGAAATCTGTCACCCATTCCTATAAAAGTTAGCAAAAAGAATTGAATTCCTTACTGGGGTATTAACCCTCGGACCGCAATGGTTTGTGCATTTGTGCCGAACGAGTGCAGTGAATAATCACTTATCAAGGCAAATTAGAAAGAAAAAAAACTAAGAATGTTGGATACTCCCTTTAAAAATGTTCCCCCCTATAAAGTATGTACAAATGTTCAATGACAATTAACAAATTCAGATTTGGATGCAGATTTGAAAAAAAAAAACCCGTCAAACTAGAAGCCCTAACAACAGGTGTTACTATCACTGGATATGATTCTTACTCGATTGGGAACCAATCACCACAGAGCAGCTTGACATTCTCTATGTCATCGTGGCAGAGGAAGCGGAGCTGGACTTCACTGAGAGCTGTGGGAGGCACCACGTCACTCATTCACACCTGCAGGGGCCAGAGAGCACAGGTTTGTGAGTCAGTGAAAACAAACAATTATAGACATCATGCCGAACAAAACTAAAAACTGTGACGGACCAACAGTTTGTCTTAGTTTGAGTGAAGAAAAAACAAGACATAGAAGAGCCTCTTGCATAGTGCAGGATTAAGGAGGCTAAAATTCAGTGTTTGTGTATATATATGTGTGTATCCACTTGACTCAAGCAGATTCAAGCATGTATAACTCTGTAAAAACACAAAACACTTTTAAGAACAATAGTGGTGGTAGATTTTGACCGACTCGATTCGCGAGTGGGAGTGAATCCAAAATCCTGCTTCGGTATGGTGCACGCTCGCATACATCCCCCAGCCGCAGCGATGAGTCGGTTCGCTCGTGGCGGCGGGTGAATGACACGAACCGGCTTAGGAACTGATCTTCTCATCACTACAGAACAAGGAATGGAATTTAACCCGATTCAAAAAGCTAAATAAATGACCAAACCTGGCGAAACCAGTGATGTTTGTTATTGAACGTATATACTATAAAAGAAAAGTTGCATAATTATTTATAGGCTGAGAAAAAAAAGCAAATAAGCACACACACCATAAATTCACTGGTTCAAGCTCCTTGATTGTCAAAATGTGCTGTTTTTTTGATGGTCTTCTATGATGGTAAACTGAATATGTTTGAGTATGGACTCTTGGTCAGAAAAAAAAACAACCAATTTAAAAGAGGTTCTAGGAAACTGGGCTGAACATTTTTTCCCTTTTTAGTTGCAGCCTCAATGTGTACTGAAATCTCTATTTTAAATTTAGATAATTGTAAATTATTTTCATTGACATTGACATTTTCATAAACTGTATTAATTGATCAATAGTTTGGTATATAAATAGGTCTACATCGCTAGACTTCCACTACAATGTAAGGAAAAGGAATTCTCAAATGCAACATCTGGAATATGGTGTATAAAAAAAAAACTTTATTTTATGCTCTGAAATTCTGTTTACGGTTTTACAACCCACAGACTACAACATGTTTACTAATTACAGGTTGTTGCTGTGAAGAACAGTGTCTGATGCCATGATCTATTTAGGTTAATATCTACACAAAAACAAAAGATGGAAAACCTACTGACATCAAAATAACAAAAGATTACAAAAAAACTAAGTCTGCAGAGAATCCACTGTGTCCATCACCCTTGACATAATCCAGACTCAAACGCAGAGATTATTTTATACACAGTCTGAGTGACAGTGTGTCTTGCTGACAACCCACAACACGCGTGATTTCGTTATTGCCGACTGCATTAACAACTTACACACAACCAGCATTGAGCCACTGGATGATGCATCTTAACTAATGTTGTAGGCAGACACGTCTGCTTGTACCCTCAGTGGTCGGTGACCCTGCCACTGCTTATATCTTTTACCATAACGTTATAAAACTATCAAAAACATTACGACACACTACTCACTCCGTCGCAACACAATACAGTAAAACACAGAGACCTGGTGAAGTCGGCTCTTACCAGGTCTAACACCTGCCTGCTAATTAGCAACATGCTAACCTTAGTTACCGCTAGCTAACGTTCTGTTGCTAAGCTAACGTACCTTGTTTCAACACTCGGACCGGAGGAAAGTCGGGGAGAATTACAATCCCTGGGGTATCTATCGATACAGTCACTACTCCGGACACAGCATGATAAAACACCAGTTTATTCCCGACTCACACGGCTGTTTCATTACTATGCCAATGCTACACAGGCTGCTAAGCTAGCCAGAGCTCTACCTGCTTAGATAACAGCTGGATGTTTACTTCCTGTTTGTGGCATGCTACGCGGATGACGTCACTCTGACGCGTTTTTTCTTCTGCTGATTAGTCAGTTGGTGTGAAACATGTTGGTGCTTTATCGCCACCTGCTGGTCTAAATACAGAATACACCCACATGGAATAATAGATATATTACAGTAAAAAAAAATATATATATATTGTAGGGGACTCACTTAGTTAATACTACTGGCTACAGTCGTTTTTTTTCCTTAGATATGATTTAATTGGCAATCATATAATATTTAAATACTTAAGCCACCCCCAAGTCCATTATATGCTTAATTAAATTAATCTTAACAAATTCTACTCCTATCACCTCTTGTCTCCCACAACTTTTAGTTGGAGGTTTTATGACTTTAATGGAGTCGAAATCCCAAACAAAATAATCATCTTTAATAACATCTCATACTCAAGTATCTGTAGTGATCTGCAACTATTATTGCAACATGGACTTGATTATAGTTCAATTGTATCTACCTCTGAAATAAATATTAATAGTAACATAAGTATGACACAATTCTTTCAATATTAACACAAAACAATTTACTTTGTCTTCAGCTACTTCTATATTTCAGAAAAAAACAAGTGCATGTCCCAAGATGACACACATTTTATTATCGGGCATTAGTTTTGCGTAAACATGGCCCACTACGGCAGAAAGTTTCCATCACACATGACCTTAAATCGTCTCTCTTTATCACGTATTCACAGCACCTGGTTTCTTCTCACTGCCACTTTGAACACTGCAGGTAAAAATAGCCTCTTTGGTCGCTCTAGTCCAAGAGCTGAGTGTGCTAAATAAATAAAAATTAAAAATATATATATATATATATATGTTTTTAAATACAACTTATGATGGCAAGTTAATAATGTGATTGCATTGTAAATTTGATCATTTACATAGGTATTTCTATATGCAAACATGTAAAAAAAAAAAAGAGAAAAAATGCACATTTTCATGCATTTTAAACACAAGGAGCATATATTGTGTTTTTGCAAGTTGGCTGGAAAATGACTTCAATCGGTGCTGATCTACCTATAGAAAAACATGAATGCTTGAAGTCCTATATACTGTAGAACACTGTACTTTTCCAAAAAATAAATAAATAAATGAAGGAACTTAGAAAGATTATCCTGGCAAAACCTTTTTTTCTCCAGTTTTTCAAGGGATTAACAACATTTTTTCTCACTTGCCTCTCATGGCTTCCGTAGCTTAAACATCTGTTTAACAGTATTTATTGTGGTGAAAGACTGCATTGTCTAATATGTGTGTAATGTGTATGTCTATGTGTGTAATATCACAACAAAAAATGCTACTTAAAACAGCTGGAATACCCAATATTCACCTTTTAATTCCCTTAATAAAGGAATAAACAAGAAACTGCAGTGGGTTTCTGAAACATTTCCAAAGCTTGGTCCTGATGGTAGTGTACAGTCACTAACAGCCTAAGCAGCTATTACCTCAGTTGTCATTCCTGATGCATGCTTTTAAAAAAAAAAAAAGCTAAAATATATCAAATATGGAATAGAGTCAGTAGAGAATAGCTTGCAACACTATTTTTTTTATATAATGCATGTTGTCCAATAAAACTCAATAAGGTATGTTTGTGAGTGAAAGTGTGTTTTTGACTGCCATGTTATCCCCATACAACCCCATCCACAACACCCCCCCCCCCACACACACACACACACCTCCCCCCTCTGACCCAGTTACATGCACTGACAGGTGAATAAAAACCTCACGAGAGACAGTGTCGATGGTTCCGCTCACAAGTCCAGGGAGTCACACAAGCAAGCCTCTGTGCACGTCTCACTACGGGCCTTCTCCTCCCCCACACCGCCCACAGAAGCAGGTAGATATGCACCTCTCACTCTGCTTTACCGGACAAACAGCAGACGCAGGCTGATCACTGATAAGTTGTAGACTTTTTTTTGTTACAATTACAGTAATATGGATATACAACAATGCTAAAAAAAACAAAAAAAACAGTTTATGGTTGTTGAGAATTACAATTCTTGGAGGCTATATACCACGATACAACTGTATCCCAGCATGCTATGTTTTCCATTCCATGTTTCTTTAAAGGCAAAGATGGTACTTTATGTTTCCACACTCAAGCCGATGCCTGTATTTTACAACCTTTGCACCAAGAAACACCTCCAAACCAGTGTAACCAGGGTTACAGGGTAATATATTCTCCTAATACTTTACCCGGGATCATGCCTCTGCAGAAAGCAGCACATGAAACGCTAAGCTGCAGTTAGATAAAGCTCCAGGAATAAGGATCATGCTGTCATGTGTCCAGGGGTGCAGGTGTTACGTCCATCTCTGACTCCCACAGTAAGACTGAGGGCACAGTGTAGCTATTACATGCTAACTGTCCATGTGTCACACAATCAAGATTTAGAATGAAGACTATAAACTACTATAACTGTGATGCCCGCTCCACTCCCCTAATTCTACATACGTTTAAATATCTGACCTCTTTGGCCCAGGATGCGTTTGGTCTGCGCTTCGGGTCTTTTTTTGGCCCTGCTGCATGTGTCTACCTGTCTGCTGCTGGGAGCCTTCAACATCAAGTCCTTTGGGGACAAGAAATCCTCCAACACAACTCTGATGAACATCATCACCAAGGTCTGAAACGCCATTGTGCGTCCAGTATTTCTGTTTTCTTGTTTACTTGACTGTATCTCACGGAAGCCTTGAGAGAGCAGTGAGAAAAAAAAGACAATTTTCTAAGTCTGATCTAAAAAGAAATGAAAGAAAATGGATGTTTAGAAATGTATGTGTATAAAGTGAAGTATAAAGAATATGGTTTAAAGGCTGCTGAGTAACTGAAATACATTTGGCCTTCCTTGCATTGTAATAGATTGGTAGCATATTGGGAATATAAGCATGTCATTATGTTTAGTGAGACTATTGTATTGATCAAAGGATTTTGGACATTAAAGGGACACTCCAGTAATTATATTTTTTCACATTCATAAAGTTGAGGGACTCACAAAACGTAGCTAAAGAAAAAAGAAAGAAAATAACTGCTAACAACAGAATGGATCCTACATTTCCCATAATGCAACTATTAGCATTTTATCATTTCTTTAGACCCTCATAGGGGTTATTTTCTCCTCCAGAGCCATAGAAGACATTATTATGGAAGAAAAAGATCCTGTAAGTCATTATAATTAAAAAAATTCTCAAAGACATAATGACTTAGTATCTCATAATAATGACTTATTATCTCAAAATACTGACTTAGTATCTCAACATAAGATAAGATAGAACTTTATTTAAAATTGTTGTGCAACAATTGCAATACACAGTAGGAGACAGTATAAGATTCTAAAATGTACAAATAGTGCAAAATATTTTATACAAGTATATATATATATATATATATATATAAATGTAAAAATAAGATGAGATGAGATGGGTAAGGTGCAGTATTTGGCAAAATCATTTTTTTTTATTGGCTCACCTCTGTTGGCTTTAGGAGAACCGTACTTGAATGAAGTCGGCCTCTCATACAAGAAGACATCACGGTTAAATCAAGTTAAATCACATATGTTTTCTTCAGATTGTCCATCGCTATGACATCGTTCTGATCCAGGAGGTCAGAGACAGCGACCTGTCAGCAACCAAAAGACTTATGGAGCATGTCAACAAGTTAGTACGGCCCACACACCTGATACAGAGCGTACACACTATTATTACAAACCTTGACGGTGACCTTCTGTAGACGTTTGTAGGAAGGTGGACAGAACTCACGTGATCATTTAGGATAAACAAAATGGTGCATTTCATCTATATATCTGTGTGTGTGTGTGTGTTTTCCCAGAGGTTCTCCTCAGTTCAGGTACAGACACATCGTCAGTGAGCCCCTGGGTCGCAGCACCTATAAGGAGAGATACCTCTTCCTCTACAGGTACACACAGAAGGGCAAAAACAAAGCTTTTATAAGGGTAATTTATCTTTTGTAGAGAGTCTCTGTTGAGACCCCAAACCAGTGAGCAGAAAGTGAAATATTTATCAGATCTGCACAGTGTATTTGTCTCTTTTTGAGCGATGACAGAAAAGTAGACGTACAAAATTGTTA
The DNA here is from genome assembly GCA_943593645.1 of Bovichtus variegatus. NCBI lineage: Eukaryota > Metazoa > Chordata > Actinopteri > Perciformes > Bovichtidae > Bovichtus > Bovichtus variegatus. Next base: position 2,000,215 of record CALSCE010009415.1, on the reverse strand, counting down.
AAATACCTCATTACAATTTCAGTACATTCATCCATTCACATATTCAGGATTCAAGCACATGACTAATAAAGTTCAAGAAGTCAAATATGTCACAAATGGCTTTTGAAAATATAATTTCCTTTTCCTTTAAGACATAGTATGTTATTGTTAATCTTAGCTTTTATCCTTTATTTTCATTTGACTTATTTCTTTAATCAATTAATTTTCACTCCTTCTTTTTAATATCATTATTGCTTTTTATATTTATTTTTTATTTATTTATATTTCTCTTTCTTTATCACTTTATTTTTTATTTATTTGTAATTAATAATTAATTAATATTATTAGTATCATTATTATTATTATTATTATTATTAGTATCATTATTATTATTATTACCACCATTACTATTATTGCTGTCTTTTTTACTTAATTTTTAAAAAATTTTTTTTATCACTATCCCTGTGTACATTTAACTGTCTGAAAATGGGCATTGAAACCTACAAATGGAACTGCTGATCCATATATGCTCTAAAAAATTTTAAATAAAAAAACAGTGAAAATAAAAAGAATAGAAAATGCTCCAGTAATGCTGTGAAAAGCTCACGAGTTTGATGAACTGGACCCACTGTTTGAAAACGTCTTCAAAAGTAAAGCTTTACAGGCAATGGCATCTTTCCTCTGCAGGGAGCAGACTGTGTCCGTGGCTAAAAACTTCACCTACGATGACGGCTGCGAGCCCTGTGGCACAGACGCCTTCAGCAGAGAGCCCTTCGTCGTCATGTTCACCTCCAAACTGACCGGTAGCACAGAGAGCGATACGGCTTTTTCACTGTCAGACACCAGACATGTAGTTCGTCTCATTCATTAGTAGAGAACTAAGCAACAGACTCGTGTAGGATGAGACTCTGAGGTCGTGAAGTCTGTTGGTCCCCTTTAAAAAAGAAATCTATAATTTGCTTCAAATCCAATCAAATCAAGTTTATTTATATAGCCCAATATCACAAATTATAGATTTGTCTCAGTGGGCTTTACAGACTGTACAGGATACGACCCCCTCTGTCCTTAGACCCTCACATCGCACAAGGAAAAACTCCCTAAAAGATCCCTCACAATTAGTGGGGGAAACATGGAAGAAACCTCAGGGAGAGGCTGAGGAGGAACCTCTTATATATTATACATAATATATATATATATATATCATATATATAAGAGGATCCTCTCCCAGGACGGACAGATGTGCAATAGGTGACGTGTACAGAACAAACAGCATAGTGAAAAATACAGCAGAGACAATCTATGTGACAGAAAACATGATACGATGGTATATAAAAAAGATGGATCCAGGGGGATGTCAAGGCTTCCTGTCAGGCAGGACCAGGGCAACAGGTGCAGCCACGATTCATGATCCAGACGTAATCTTTAATAGTGGCAACCTGCCAGATGAGAGACACAGAAACTCCGGGGATGATGCCCCAGATGGTGAGTTGAGAGAGAAAGATAGGGAAGGGAGGAGAGAGTCCCCCGAAAGTCTAAGCCTAAAGCAGCATAACTAGGGGCTGGTCCAAGGCAAACCTGAGCCAGCCCTAACTATAAGCTTTATCAAAGAGGAAAGTACTTCAGTGCCATATTTATGTCAGCCAAACAGCTCTCTCCTTTCTTACAGGACTTACAGTATGTCTGCCATATCCAAAACTCAAGCATTTCTCCCTTCATTCACTTCCTTCTCCCTCCTGTTCTCCAGCTGTGAGGGACTTTGCTCTGATCCCGCAGCACACCTCTCCAGACTCCGCTGTGAAGGAAGTGAATGCTCTCTATGATGTGGTGGCCGATGTCCGCGCCCGCTGGAAAACCAATGTGAAACACTCTCGACAGCTACAGAAACACACAAATCACTTATTTAGGCCAAACTGTGTAGAAAAAAGACATTACCAAATAATGAATTTGGTTATGTCTGAGCCATTTCCTTCTCCCTGCAGGACATCATACTGCTGGGAGACTTCAACACAGGCTGCACTTATGTATCGGGCTCCGACTGGCAGCAGATTCGACTCTTCACTGACAAGAGTTTCCACTGGCTGATCACCGACGAGGCCGACACTACAGTGTCACACACTAACTGCCCTTACGACAGGTGGACAAACGCGCAGATACTTGAATAGAAACGTCCATGCAAGCATGCGTAGGATTATAATTCCACCCCTCTTCCTGTATTTGCAGGATTGTGGTCACCACTGACATGATGCAGGGGGTGGTGCACGGCAGCGCGGAGGTCTACAACTACATGGTGGACTTGAATCTCAGCCACAGTCTGGTAAAAAGAACTTGAGCTTTATTTCTCCTCTATAATAGTATTTACTTCAGTAGCAAGGTACACACTCTGTAAAAAGTCTAAAGGTCTATAAGGAGCAACTTGACACCTGTTGAAGATCTTGTTGTTGCTTGTTCTCCAGTAGGTTATGTTTTCACCCCACAGCGGTGATGTAGAAGTGTACTGAGGGAGTGGACGGTGCACGGTGACATCACTGTTGGGTGAGGTTAAAGGGGCAACAGACTCTGAATAAAGGTGTGAAATTCTTTCTTTTACTCTTTAAAGGAATAGTTGAAAATGTTGGGAAATACACTTGGTCTTGTTGCTTTCTGGTGAAGAGTTACGCCGGAAACACACCAAGCATGGATCATTTATTGTATTCCTACACAGGGTTGCACAACGCACGGCAGTTGTGGTCCATTTATACGAGAAAAGCGAGACAAAAATGAATAAAAACAATAGTGCATTCTTGCAAGGCCTTGTTTTTGCATTTGCATGGAAAGATGCAAGTATGCTGATACTGATCCTGCAGCCAAACTAAAAGTTGCCGATAGTTTATCTTTTGGGGGCCAGAGAATACCCACACCCAATCAGTGAACAGAGTCCTGTGTTGATCTACGGTGCAAAGAGGTTCTTCCCGCCTGAAACACATGAATATTGTACGAGGAAATCACCTATTTTCTGTTACCAAGAGACAATCTTCTGCTTGTCAAGTTAGACTAACACATTGAGCCACAGGGAAACCTTCTGCAATGTTTTCTCTGTCTATTCTCTCAGGCATTGGCTGTCAGTGACCATTTCCCTGTGGAGGTGAGGCTGAAGGGCCAGACTGCTGCTGCTGCTGCTGCTGCCGCTGCTGCCGCTGCTGCCGCCGGCGCTGCTGCCGCTGCTGCCGCTGCTGCCGCCGGCGCTGCTGCCGCTGCTGCCGCCGGCGCTGCTGCCGCTGCCTGAGTCAGGACTCCCAGAACCGCTCCACAGACCTTCAGGCTGAGCCCGAATTAGGATTACTCAGTGGGGGAACTCTCTGCAACCATGCAGCATTTAAAAGGCCGCAATAAACCGATCTGCCAAATGTTTTTATTGCAAAGTTGCTTCTTGAGTGCATGAAATGATCCCCATTGGCATTAGCTAAGAGATCTTTAAAAAATAATTATTTGGAAACTTTTGACTAAAGAAAAGGCCATTATCCAGAGTAACTGGGACAATGATTCTCATTTTTTCAATGTTTGCAGCTGCGCGAACTAAAGTCCATACACTTAATCATATAAAATGGCAAATAACGTTCAGTGGCAGGATTTCAATTCAAAATCTTTGCACATAAAACTGGAGTTATCTGCAAATCAGATAGGAGTAATAGTACGTCTGTCTCTGTTGTCTTCAAACCGAAAGTTTGACTTTATTAACTCCGCAAAGCAGGATTGTGAGCAGGATTACGGATAAACCACGTCCCCGATTTTGGTGGAAGGGTAAAGCGTTGGCCAAGGAACAAGAAAATAAATTTCAAAACGGATCTGAATCACGGGCTGGATACACGCTTTCTTCTTTACTTATGGAAACGTCCTCGGAGGAGGTCTGCACCACGGGGATAATTTTTCAAGTTTCCTGAGATAAAGCACTGACAAAAATGAGTGACAATGTGATTTTGACGCCTTCAATTCCTTCTTTAATCACACCAATCAATCCTCTGATCACATAAATACATCCATTTAAATCAGAAACTTCAGGCTAAAAAACAATCACTAATGTACGCACCCAGAGTTACTTAAATGACTTGTTATGGTTCTGGAAGGGACAGTAAGGCGAGGCACTTGGTAGAGACGCATCTGTGGCAATAATTGACTGTTTGCTAAACAAATGTCGAGGCCATTTTCCAGGTGCTAATAGCCCACGAACTGAGGCGGAGGAGCGAAAGCTCTTTGCTCTCTCTCTTCACACTGGCTGGCTCAAAGATAGCCCTAGCTCGCAGGCGTGATAGTGGAAAAGTGGGTATTGCTGTTACTTTAACCAAAGTATTTAATTTCAAATATGGATAGAAAGCATTGATTTGTCCCTGAATCACACTGTTACGAAGGTGAACTGCAGGGAGTTATATTCCAGCATCTTAGAGCACAGTTCACACCAATGATCGTATGACACTGACAGCAGATGCGTTTTCAACTAGTGTCACAAAAGTCCCCCCTAAATCGTGCATACGCGTCCTTTTATAGGTTTCCCCTCTCTCCTCTAGGCCCTTCTCTTTTTAAGCATCTCCATGTACATGCCGAGCGACTTCTGAATGGAGTCTTTGGTGATGAAGTTGACAAAGTGTTGGATGTCGTCCTCTCTGTTGGACGTGAGCTTGTCGATGGTTTGCTTCCTCATCATGGACTTGGTGATCTGCCTGGCGTGGTCTGTAAAGTGAAGAGATGAATCGTTAGCTCACCGACTCCAGAAGTGCAGTGAAGTTTCGTTGGTTATTCTGCGCCTACATTAATGTTGGTACCATAGACCAGTGATTTTCAACCTTTT
>CALSCE010009415.1:1917080-1948116 GCA_943593645.1 Bovichtus variegatus | reverse complement strand
CTGCTCACAGCCACGATTAGCAGAAGGCTAAACTTTCAGCAACATTTTCTCTCATAGTTTAGCCTTCCGCATGAGCTGATGGCTAGCCTACACCCGTGACGCCGACAGTGAGCAGAAGGCTCGCAACATTTTCTCGCCATCTCTTGAAAGGCTTCGCCTATAATGTAGCTCGCTAGAGCCTCGAATCACAGTACGTCCTCCCAAAGCTTTACAGGCCCAGACGTCTGCAAAGAAAACACGACTGTAGTTCTCATACAATTTGCCGGTATAATATATATATATATATATATATATATATATATATTCCAATAAAACCAAAAATAAACGGTTTTAACTAAGTATTTAAGGACATCTGAACCTGCAATATTGCTTTGGTTTCAAACGTTGCCAACACTGGCATTAATTAACCATTAGTCATATGCATATTTGTTTTTTTACATGTACAATTTTAAGCATTTACGATGAATGAAGCCCTCCCTGATCCCATGATGGCAACTCTGACTACAGCTTGGTCAAATTTTGCAGAGCGAGATCTTACAAATGAGATTCCACACAGCCAGGTCTTAAACATTGAATACATTTCATCATGTATCAGGTTTAGATTCACGACACATTTGCCATATCTTCTTCTCTTGTTGTGTAATGTCCAAACAAACACTCTAAAGACAGTCGTCACATCAGTGAGCTAATGTTGTGTTTGTTGGACTTCCCCCGAGTCACGACAGTGACGGCTGAACCCAGAGTGACGGCTGAATGTGCTGTAGCTGCTGAAAGCGTTTTGAACACGAGTGTGAGTGAGGGGTTTAGGCTCATGGTCTGTGAGCATGCCAGTGTGTTTGTGTATGTGTGTGTTTTGAGTTAGGAGTGTGAAAGGAAGCTCCTCTAAGTCCCTTTAGGCGGTGTCCATTTTAAGGCTTTGGGGTCAATGCTCTTGCCGTTACCACGTTTGGTCTCTTTGGCCTTCCAGTCGTCGATAAGGTCCTACGGAGGGGAAAAAATGCACCTTAGTTGTAAACGATAACCAATCAGCTAACAGCTAAGCCAAGTAAGGACTTTCTACCAAAACGAACAGAACAGCATGAAAGAAATTCAGACTTTCAAATGTAAAATCGTAAGTTTCCTACCTGTCTCTTTAAAACCAAGTGCTTTCCCTTCCAGTATTTGAGCATCTGGAGGGATTGCAGTGTGCTGACAATATCCACCGGGTTCACTGCCGTCTCCTGACTGATCTCTGCGAGCACAAGAGTGGGACAAGAGCAGGTCAGAGTGACTGCCACGAATGCACCTAAACTATTTGAGAAAGGATCCAGTGTCACAAAACACAATATTGCGATCTCAGAGTGTCTCGACGTTTTCCTACACTCCTAGCAAATAGATGCGAATCTGCACAACTTCGGAAGTAGACAATCTGAAATGGAGGACAAGCTTTTGGTCGCCGTCTGTGACTCAATGTCCCAACTCAGACGTATCTGGGACTTCCTCAACAGGCAGCAACGGTTGTTATTTCCGTCATGGTTCACGGCGGTAATAAGCTTTGCTAAGATATGTGGCATCTACGGCTGCGAGCCCCTATTCCTTTCCGGAAGGAACACTGCACAAGAGACCCGCTGTGTTCACTGACCGACGTCCAGAAGGGATCATTTCTCTATGAAGTTACATATTCACAGTAACATCAAACAATTAAGAACTACAAATATCGCCTCGGCAAACGAGTCAGTGTGCGGTTTACATCCATGTCTGTCTAAAATCTCATCACGTAATCACTTCGTCCTATTAGACGTCTGTGTGGAATTGTAATATTTGGCATATGAATTCTTGAGTTATGTCCGGTGACCTTGACCCTTGACCCTCAAAATTGAATCAGTCGACCCGAAGAACAGAATGCCTCGGAGCTCACGGGGAGAATTGTTTTTCTTTTGCGAAACGGCTTTATAATTGATGAGGCTTGTGCTGTTGCTATGCAACTGCAAAACCCCTCAACATTATAAAACTTTATCTTAAGATCGACCACATTCAGAGCGCTTTTTACGAAATGTGTATACGCAGCGGTATAGTTAGAAGTAATCAAAAGGCTCCTGACGTTTGCTAATCTGGCAGAGGCAGAGCGCTCGCATCGTGGCAGCTCAACACGTTCTGAATGTAGACTGGAATGACTGAGAAGAGTTATTTCTATTACTCTTTGTGAGTGGAAAAGATCTTCACAGGTTCAAAATAGCATGCAGAAATAACGAAGAGAAGAGACAAGAGGCGGCCAAAAAGAGGCTTGGATGGGAGGGAACAGAGTGTTATTTGTGAACTATTGGCTGCTCTGTCACTGTCGCTGTCTGACCCTGGAGACAGTCTAATATTCGATGCTTTCGCTAGTGTAACAAAAATATTTCTGAACGGCATTAAAATCAGTTAATCGTGAACAGTAAGTCATCTAAAACTAAGTGCAATATTGTGTCTTGGTCAGCTGTAATTATTTAAACCTCCACATCCTGGGTCATGATCATCTTCTTTGTAAATTGTAATAACTTGATGCTTCATCGGTCACATCAGCATCATCAGGTCAAATCTCCAACACTTTGGTTTTTCACCAAATACCCAAAACTAAAAGACATTCCCATCATGCTCAGCGGTACTTTGTTCTGTACTAATTTTTGCATGCCAACAAACACGCTAAACTAATTTATTGAACATTATAAAACACATACAAAAATACAAAGGGACTCTGTACTATTATAGTTGTAAGCCTGTTAGCGTGTTGACATTAGCGTTTGACTCAAAGAACCTGCTTAAGTACTGTACTGTTTTATTATCTTATTATTACCCTTTTCTCCAGAATGGACACAACCAGGAGAAACAAAAATGATGAACCAAGCAGAATGTTCTGCTCCGTCCTCCCAATGTGTTTTCAATGACCCAGTTCTGCCTGACTTTAAGTCTTGATGTGCGTCCACCTTCATTTATCACCTGAACACTGATTTGGAGTGGCCTCAGTGCTCTCTGGTGCTCTCATAAAGGCGGACACACATGAACGCATGCATGCACATATTAACGCACACTCACACACACCACACACACACAGAGTTCCAGGAACTGTTGGCCCATTTGGAGCCTTCAGATTTCTTCCTGATGTTACATTTGATAGGTTTTTCTTCTCACGAGTTACTTGGCCAACAATGATTCTGAGGTCAGTATTTTGGAGCGTGTAGTCCAGCTCTGACCTTTGATGGAGATCTCCTTGCCCTGAAAGTTGTTCAGGTAACGCAGCAGCACCTCCTTCCAGTAACTCCGGTAGCTGATGAGGCCCAGGTCAGACAGGGGTCGCTCAGGTGAACCCACCTTCTCCTCCACCTTGGACAACAGGTAACCTTAAAAGACAGACCATATAGAGTTTTTAGTGGCTACACTCCTCCTAAAAGCTTTCCCTACTCCCACTGAGAAAACAGATAAAAACATTTAGTGCAAAATGAATGACCGTAATACCCAAAAAACAAGAGTTTGCAAGGGTTTCCTCAGAAGGGCAAGTGTTTCAGACAGCCTCCTAAATCTGGTGTTATTGTGCTGTGCAGAATCCCTCGGCCAGTGTTAAGTTTATGAGACAAAAACACACATACATACCAGGACACACAAAGAAGGAGTACACCCACTGGGTGTCCGCACTCACTGAAGTCTATGAGCATCTTGCCGTAGCCCTGCCTCATGTACTGTGGCATGGTGAGGATGCAGGAGACGTTGTAGTTCAAGAACGAGTTCTTCTCCTGCAGAGGGGGGGGATACAGCCGTAAGCACGATGGTTTGACTTATTTTTAAGGGTTCATATCAGTGCTAATATTTGGGGATTTGCTGATGATACTTACACAGACAGAGGATATCTTTTATGGCAAAACAAAGCAGTTAGTCTGATCTTTACTTTTGGCTTTGTATATTCACGTGGGCTAATTTCTCTTATCTGGTAAACACCGGACTTAAACATTGTTGAAACGTTACCTTGGAGAAGTATCCGACTAGATGGCACCCTGTGTTGTCAGCTTCGGTCATGACATAGAAGAGGAAAGGTTCGACGTCGTAATACAGAGTCTTGTGGTCGAGGAAGAGCTTCGCCAACAGACATAAGTTCTGACAGTAAATCTGTGAGGAAGAGCATTATATTTTATTATCATCTCCATCTCATTGGGTATGGGAGTATTACATTGAGGCAAAATAAAATCGGTTAAAACGGCAACATAAAGCAAAACCAACCAAAAAGGGCCGCGTTTTACATGCACAGCCAATCAAACTAAGTGTACTTGAAGGTGGCATCACCTCTCCTTAACGCTCACGCTGTTGAACACACACGTGCGCAAATACGTTGGCAATCGCCGGGTTGATGGGCTAACGGCAGCCTGTTGGAACATTTTTACATATTGCCCAATATAGGAGCTAAAACAAATGTAAAACTATACAAATATTTATGAAATCATCATCATGGCTTTCCAGTTTACTGAGACTTTTTTTTTTTTTTGGGGAAAATCCTCCCACTGACAGCTGCATGATGCCAAACTCTGCTAAGAGGAAACCCGCTGTGTGTGTCATCACCCACTGTGCAATATTCTCTCGTCCCTCTCCATGTTTCTCACACACTCTTGACTGCCACACATGTAATTCATTGACCACTATGCAAATTGTTTTTTTTTTTTAGTATCTAACTTCATTGTTTCTAGTCCCCTCATAAGACTACACACACTGCTAAATGTGTAATGTTGTAATATATGCATGCAATTTCAGCAGTTTGTGAAGTTAAGATCTCGGGCAGTGGGATTCTCACTCGTTCTTGCACGAGGCCCAATGATGCCTGGACCTTCAGGGGGAAGGTCAGGGGGAGGTGTGCAGCGATCTTTTACCTTGTTCTTCTTTCCGTCCACCTCAAAGACCGAGATGTTCCCCTTCCTGTAGATCTCGTCACCTGGAGGGTGCTTCCACACACACTTGGCCTTTGCGCAACAGAGATAACAGAAAGTTCATTGACAAACAAAAAGATAATAAAACGTTTCACATTTGGTTTCACATAGTGGTCAATCTGGATTTAAAAACTCTTTATAAAAAAGGCTCATTTCACATCTCTAGTCTGTGGCAGGCGTTAGATATTGCACTAAAGTAAGATGAGAAAAGAATCAAAGCCTCAGAGATATTCTGACTTTTTAGTTCCAACAACACTGGATCCTCCCTTTTTGATAAATTCCCTCATCTCAGACAAACCTTTATTTGTAATATTGGTGAAGTGCCCCTTTAAACCATGCTTGTGTATGTGTGTAATCCCAGAGCACCATTGTTATAGATGCAAGAAGTTCTCTTCTTAAGTTCAGCAGAGCACCTCGTCTTTCCGCTTCTCTCACTCCAATACAGAAACGGTGTGAAGGGCAAAGTTACACAGTCCATCTGAAGAGAGTCTGCATGGTCCAGGAATACAATTAGGAATTGCCTTTGGCACCGAGGTAGTGAGGTTATAGTTGGAACAAACGCAATAGCCCATATTTCTTTTGTGCCACAGTCAATTTTCACTTTAATGCTTCATCACTGACTGGAAGCGTCAATCTCGTTTTGGTTATCGATCAGAGACGGTATGACGACGGAGATGGTATGTTTTTTTTGTCTTTTCCTTTATTGAAATATTGTTTTATAGAAAACAGGTTGGTGCATAAGTGTGTTTTTTTAGTTATAAATACGAAGGTAAGTATGTTTGACGATAAACAGAGTCTCAGTAGAGTGAATCTGTTGAGTGAATCCTAATATCAAAGCAATATGAGACGGGGAAACTGAATTCCACAAGGAAAATGAACAGTGCATCTGCAGGTCCGCACAAAATGTAGGACTTTTACAACTTTACAAAGACTGGCTTATAGACATTACTTACATTATTTTATACACATATTTTATTGTTTTTAAGTTGTACAATTGTATTCTATTTTATTGTTATTATTATTATTAATCTAGTTTTTATTTCACGCGGTTTTGCTATTACTGTTATTACAGCTCTTAGATCTATTTTATTCTTTTTTCATCATTTTTATTGGTTTAATTGTCACATTGTTCAATTTTAAATTTGATTGATTGAACATAATGCCAACTGGAATTGGATTTAGGTTGTGGGATTGTTATCAGAAAGTACATGAGATTAAGTTCAAACACGGCCATTTTTTCTTTTTTTGTTTAGGACCTGCAGATGCTCCGTAGAAAAAGCTGCCTCACCATGTGCCTGCGCAGAATGGTCTGGCTCTTCATGTACTTAAGGCAGAACTCGCACATGTAGAGCCTCCCCAGGCGGGCGTATTCCTCTGGGTACGGAGAATGGTACCATGTGTCCAGCTCGTAGCGGCCAAACACGATGGTCTTTATCATGTTGCTGCCCTCCGACAGCTGGCCGGTCAGACGGAGTTTCTCCTGTACAGGCCGGGACAGGAGGGAAAGGGGGATGGGGGAAGGAAGTGAAAAGGTACATAGACGACAAGGAGAGAGGGCAGGCAAGCAGGCAGGTAGAGGGGAGAGAGGAGAAGGAAGAAAAATCCCAATTATTCAGGGAAGAAGACCGGGTTAACCAGAGATCATACATAGGAATACCTCAGTGGAGGCAACCAACCACAAAAAAGATTTTTAAAAATAAAATAACAAGAGGCAGGAAGAGAGATTAGAATGAGGAACACATAGGAAAAGGCTTTTTAATGAAGGTTTGAAGAAAATTTACAAGTTTCCATGTTGTCTGAAAGGATTTTTAATGATGACATTATTGATGGAGTGTAAAAAAAAAATTAAAAAAAAATAGTTTTCTGGTGGATAACTATCTTATGGTTTATCAAGATGGCTTTTATTTAGTAGTGAAATAGAAAGCGGAATCCGTTTTAAAAGCCTGCAGCTAATCTAAATCTATCGTTTCTTTTGAAAAATTGTAGGCAGTGCAAAGTATGTGCCGTTTGTAGTTAAAATAACAATGCCTTCTCATCTGAATGGGTCACAAAGTAACAGAGCAGAAGAAAAAACAAACACAGAATAACAGGAAGTGATTGTCCAAACTACCAAAAATATCTCAGACTCCTCCTGTGGCTGCAGAGGAGGTTGTGCTGACTGAAACAGAGAAGAAGAGGAATAATGCAGAAAAAGGGGGGTGGGGGTGGGGGACAAAAAACAAAGGGAAGGAGGAAAGAGTAAGGGAGGGATGTGATGATGAGTTTTCTCTCTTACAAGGTCCTCCGAAGCACGTGCCTGGGCTTTCCTGAACAGCTCAAGGTCGTAGTCGCTGGTGATGTTCTCCAGCAGCGGCTCCCTGCTCGCTCCGTGGCTCTGACGGTGCTCCTGGAAGCAGGGAAGGAAAGACTTTCACAATATAGTACGGGCAGCATGCGGGGGAGAGGAGTATATGAAGGAGTCCTGCACACACATTTATTTCTCCCCCACTTACCATGTACTTGTCCTTCTGGTCCTTATTGAGGCCAGAATTCCTCTTCTTCCTCAGCTCCGTCACCTTCTCCTTGTAGCGCAGCTGACGGTCTGTAGGTGCCTGAGACCACACAAGGACAAACACTTACACAGAGAAGATGTTGCACATTTTGACCCAGTGTCCAAAATCTACTTTTTGACTCACTGGTAGAGGAAGAAATCTACCAGCCAAGCATATTTTTAAATAACAAATTGCCTTTTTCTGTCACTTTTCAGTATATTAGATAATAAGGCGTTGGAAAGAGCAAAGAGCAGGCCAGAGCAAAATTTGAAGCAAAATTATTTCAATATATTGATCAACATTAATCAATTCAATTAACTTTGAAGGTTTTGGAAACCAATTGGATGCTTAATTATTTTAAACAACTTAAATCTCCTCATCAGACTCCCCTCTCGGTTTAGCTGCCATCTCGTACGGTAAATAGCGCCATAAAGTTTTTCATTACACAGCTGTTTCGGCACAAACATTTACCCGCCAGTGTGTCAGAAAGCCTAGCGAGATTTGAGTTCTATCCATGTCCATTAATGCTAGTCTTGATCTATATCACTGCTTGATGCAATGAAAAAATGAACACATATGTGAAGGTTCATAATTGTAAATCCTTAAAACACCTGTACCGGCATCCCACAGGGATCTATACTCGGCCCACTTTTATGTAGTCTATATATGTATGAATGTCTGAAGAGATCCAGCCATATGCTGATGATGAAGTGATTCATGCTCGTGGTGGCACAGACAGCATCCTGCTTACAAACATACCAATGCAATAAGCCACACAACAGCATGGCTAAACCAATCACATCTTAAATTCAAATTGTAACACAATCTGTGATTATGTTCTTCCCATAAAAGTCCATATACCACTCCTCAACCAAATATAATGATATCAATGTCTGGGTCAATTTTAATCTGTCATTTAGATCTCATGTGAAAGAAAATAAGACAAAAAGTTGGGTTACATTTAAATAACTTTAGATTTGTAGGAATGTCAATGATCTCTGAAACAGCTTTTATACGTATATGAATGATATATAATCTCATAGTTCACATATTGTCCAACAAGCTGGGCACAACCTAACAATATTTACATTAATATATATTATATATATGTCTCTTATAGTGTCATGTCCTTGCATGTTTTCTTTTCTCCGGACTTATTTAGTATAGCTTGCTGCTACCTACCATGTTTTACATTGTGGCATTACTTCTATCCTGTTAGTACGAATTTTATAAAGGTATGTCATTTTATTCTGTTTTAAGGTCCCTTTTAAACATCTGGCCAGGGACACCTGGTGAAAATCAACATTTTAAGGCCAACTCTGGCTCATTTACAGTCTTTTGATCAATGAACATTGTCAAATAAACAGACCAGGAAGAGTCATTTCACACTCACTGTGACTCAACCAACAGCAGCCAAACATCAATTTGCCTCTGGCCATGCTACACTGAGGAACCACAGATCTCTGACCTGAAGCTTTAGGAATAATGCTGCAGTGTGTGGGAATTCCCCTTCATAGACACAGGCACACACACAAACACACCTTCAATTCATGATGAAGTGAATTGGACAGGTGAAATTAAGGAAGGGTCACAGCTTTCCCCTGAATTCACTTGCTTAGTTCAGTTAATAAATTGAATTTTCCAGATACTCTGTACCCTTAGAGAAAGAAAGTGTATCTATACATGTGTACACGCTTCTCTTTGTTTTAGGTGTGAGCATGTGCCACCATGTGTTATGCTTGTCTGATGCACTTGCTGTTTGTATCTATGTGTACGTGTATTTGTGTGTTACCTGGTTTCTTGTGGAGTGTCTGTTCTCGTCCTGGCGGTGTGACAGTGTCCTTTCCTCAGCCTGTTTGTCGCGCGTCGATGCCTTGCCCTAACAAAACATCAACACTGTCTACCACACCAACTACTCACAACCACCCCCACAGCAGAATAACTGCAGCAACCACCTCCGTGCACCCAGAGGCTTCGCAGCTTGACAACTTCAATTTGAGTCTGTTGGTTTCATCCACTGGACACTTGGTCACACCGTGATGGCCGAGATGTTGCCACAGTGGAAACTTTGTGTGACTAATGAGTAATGTCGTAAAAACAATGAGAATTTATAACAAAAGCAAAAAATGCAACGTATTTTTACTCAAACGTAACAAAATCAAATGAAAAACAAATGTAAGACAACAAAAAAATAAATGGTCAACCTGTTGCAGTAGCTTCGTGTGTATGTGTGTGTGTGTGTGTGTGTGTGTGTCTGTGTGTACCTTGCATTCATCAGCAGAGAGATTGTGGTAGAGAGGACATCCCGATATGGAGAAGTGTCTCTCATGCTTCCCTGTTAGATGACCTGAGAGAAAAAGAGAAGGAGAACGGGGGAGGGAGATGTACACAGAGAGCTACGGGTTGGTGCGTAGGCGCAGAACATCGGACCCAATCAGACATGTTGCAGCGTTTGTGCCCTCACCCAATGAATTGCACCCAGGTGTGGGACATTTCATGTTGAAGTTGTAGCTCTCGTGGAAGCGCCGTCGTTTGGGCCGGTGGGAAAGGTCGTGGGCTGCGGCCTCTTTCAGCGACAGCTCTTTGGCCAGTCTCTCGTCCTCCTCTTGTGAAACTACAATGTCGTTGCTAGAAGACACAAGGTCGTTGCTGTGGCTGGAAACCTCGATGTCTGACTCTGAGGATGGGGCGTTACCTGTCGGGGTCCGGGGAGGCGTCTCGTCCCGGTCCGTCCCCTGCTTCAGATCTGCCAATAAGGACAAAGGGAATGAGAGGGAATGATTGCAAGAATGCTGGGTATGAAACAGGGTGATTATAGTAAGAGGACTCAAGTTGATTCCCAATCAAATGTCCAATCTTACACTGTTCTCCAGCCATGTATTTTGTATGTAGCTGAATATCTCTTTATCTGGCCATGACAAAAACAAACTAAACTACTGTAAAACGAAATATGTGAAAACTAAACCGTTCTCTAAAACTGTAACTATACTTAACTTAACTTAACTTCACACTCTGAAAACTAACAAAAGGCTAAATTAAAAGGAAATTAACAATTCAAAAATAAAATAAAATAAAAACTAATTGAAAATTTTAAAAACTTATTATATCCCTGGTATGAACTTACAACCCCGGCATAAATCTGTGGTTTTTAACTGAAAATGGCAATAAAAGAATTGCACAGTTTCATATGGAGTCATGAAGATAATGTACACATTGACATGTACCCTAATGATCTAATGTCGAAGGCTTGGTTTATGATGAGGTAGATTAACTATTTTCCCAGCACAAACAACACAGAATGTTCAATACTATTATGGCTTTCATGCAGCGCAGCGAGTGGTGGACTAAATACAACTACTGTGGGTTGGACAAGAGCGGTACAGCAACAGTAGCACAGACATAAAAACAAGTCACGGATTAGAACTCAGTATCTATATAGTCTTGCAACTGTTTTACCACTTTTATAATCTTTATTGCCACAAACCTATCCTAAGGAAATGATATGTGACCACATACAGCTGCAGTTAACACCCTTCTGCTGTTGCTGCCGGCAGAGAAATCCAATCGTAAAGACTGATGTTACTGCAGCAGAAGACCAGTGTTTGAGCTCAGAGAGGCTGTCAGGTGAATGGGACATATGGCAAACCATTTCCTCTTCTATTTTTCCCGTCACATTTTATACTACCATTCAAGTTGTCAGGCAATTTTTTTTTCTTAACGATGAGATTGCAAACCACTGCCCATGCTCAACACTTTGTCAAAACTTCTTTCCTTATACTGCATGCATTTAAAATAAGTTACTTTCTTGAAAAACCCTGCAGGTCAACAAGCAAACAAAAAGACACAAATAGGTACTTATTGTTATTTTGTTAAATATTGTGTTTGCAATAACTACATCAGGGTTGACTCCCCCATACGTATGCACTCATTTTGCATTACATAGTGCTAATGATAATAAGGAAATTTCATAGAATCTCTCCAGCTCGGTCCAGGTCAATTTGTCACTTACTCAATTTTAGTTAACATTATATCTGGTGTTCCACAAGGGTCAATTTTAGGACGCATGATGTTTGTAAAATGACATCTAATGTTTTAATTTGCAAACAATAATAGAATCTCTTATTGACAACACTGAATAATTTTTTTTATAATATATATTTATATTTATTATGGACCCAGGGAGGTAGTAAACTGACACCGCCAGTAAACAGGGTATGCCACACACACACACACACACACGTTAGTGAGGAGGTGCAACAATGTCTTTTCAAAGCCTGAATGCTTATGACAATGTGGTATTTCTGGGCTACAGTAACAAGTGTTGCCTTATTGCTTTACCTGCACATCTGTTGCTACTGTATGATTCTTCATTCTTGTTGGCTTTGACATTTTATATTGTGCAAACAAACAAACTAGGTTTGTGTGACATCGACCAATGAAAATTCATATATCATGTTTAACTGTGTATCATGACATCACTCTTAATATTGTTTCACGATATGACTTAATGTTAAGGCATCAAATTATAAAACAGATATATCTGCTTTAATGGATACGAATCACCACCTCCGACAGTGTCTGAAGTTACAGATCCTGGGAGATCATTCATTCGCTGCAGTGACAAAACACAAGTCCAGGATAAGCACCGAGACATATTTTGTCTTCATTTTAATCAGGAACAGACTGTGATCACAGACAGGGCTCATTACATTAGTTGAATGGGACGACAACGAATGAATGAAACACACAAGTGGAAGCCCTTCCTCCTCTTCCTCCTCCTCCTCCACCTCCTCTTCATTCCTTCTTTTCTCCACCCTTCCAGCTTTCTTTTCAACTCTTTCATCTATCCCCTGACTTTACCGCTCTCTTTACATCTATTCTTTCTTCTCTCGCTGCCAAGAGGAGATGCATGAATACACCAAAAAGCACCCACTTGTAATTAAAAGTTGTTTTTGTAGTATTTCTTAACGTAATGTATAGATCATAAGACAAACAGAGACACTACTGCTCTCACCATTAGCCTCGGTATCTGAGCCTGACGACCTGCTCTGGCGCAGTGGGTATTTTTTGGCTATGGTGTGTGTCGCCCCCTGCTGGCTGCGTGTGATTCTGCGCCCGGAGGAGAAGACGGACGCTGCCACTGCTGCTGCCGACTCTGCTGCTGAATCCAGGCCTTCGTCAGTACCCGTGACAGCCGGAGAACTGCTCCGTACTGAGCCGCAGTTATCTAGAAGAGAGAGAAGAGAAGAGAGAACAGAACAGATTACTTCATGATTTCATATATTATTAAAGTGACTTTTAGCCATTTCAAATATTTTGCACACACAACATTAATGTCTTTTGAAATGAGAGGCATATACTTGGGTTGATATGTTACCGATGTCCTTGGCTCTTGCTGGTCTTCAACATAAGCTTTTGTCAGAAAGTGACCAATGACGGGCAATGTAAAAAAACATTTGCACTATGTCGCCTAGACAGGAGTTTCATCTCCAGCACAGGAAGGTATCAGACCCGTCGCCTGCAGCCTTGTTGGAGTGAAATATAATCTACTAAAAAATGTTTATATTGAGTCCGTTTTGATCTGGCATAGTCCTTTACTTTTGCATTTATTTTCCTTTATAGAATTGCTACTTCTACTGTACTTCACTACAATTTAGTTCTTTTAAATGGCAACTATTTTGATGATCAATTGTTCATTTATGTCCTTTTTTCATCAAAAATTACAACATTTTCAAGTTCCAGCTTCCAAATTGTAAAGATTTGCTGCTACACTTTATGTAAAGGTCAAATTAGTATCTTAAGGTTTTAGCGATTTGATGACGTCAGCAAATATTAATCAATAAAATAATCTGAAAATTAAATGATAATTAAGATAATAATTTCTACTATGATTGTCTAAATAGAAACTTGTGAGAAAATCTTGGTAAGACAAAGATAAGTTACTTGTTGCGAATGGCTTCAATGGTTATGAAGAGACTAATCCCGCCACAGAAAAGAAGACAGAACCTCTGAATCCGCTTCTTTTTGAAGAAAACTTGCCTCTGTGCTGTTTCTAAGCCTCTACGCCGGCGAAGCCAACTTATCTCAGTGAGAGAAAGCAGAGGAAACAGAGTCACCTTTTCTTTCTCCGTCGTAAATCCCTTCTGGCAGCCACAACAGAAAGAGGTCACACAGAGGGTGGGAGCAGAGTTTGTGTGTGTGTGTGTGTGTGTGTGTGTGTGTGTGTGTGTGTGAGTGTGTGTGTGTGAGTGTGTGGTGGGGGGAGGTCAGGCTGTCTGCCTGAACCCATTCATGCTTCAAGTCTTGCCATATATAATAGCTACAGCTGAACTGTTGGTGTGTGTGTGTGTGTGTGTGTGTGTGTGTGTGTGTGGGGGGGGTTCCCTGAATGGATGCTTCCTTCCTTCCTCATTCAAATGACATATATAAATGAAATTATACTGTGTATAGAAATGTCTGGCTTGATAATAACGATTCATGATTAAATATTTATGAAAGGAAGAACATGACCTAAGTTCATTATGGGTGAAGAGTAGAAAACAACTGTGAAATAATAAATAGGTGTAATTATACTTACAGGGAAAATGGCAAGAAAATGGTACTTTCTACAGAAAGATAAGAGATCAAAGAGACTAGAACACATCTTCCTAAAGTTCAGAAACACCTGTGTAATGGTAAAATAAACTGGTAAGATTACACACAGGTCACTCCTGAAACATGTGATCCCTTAAACAAATACAAGTCACTTTGAAGTATAAGGTTTATAATGTATTACAGTGAGACCAAATTCAAACAGAAGAATGTTAAACTAAGCCTAAACACATGGACATAAATAAGATGACTTAGGCTATTTATTTAATTGATTTAATTATATATCATTCTCAGAAATTGCTTGGAGGAAATGTCATTATGTAAACAGACCCAAGCTACTTTAACACTATAAATGTAAGAGCTATAGAGAACTGAAACGTTAGCATGTAGGTCACTGATGCTAACCTACATACTGCATTTATCAATTCATTTATATTCTATAAAAGTCTTATTCCAACATGTATAATCCAAACAGTCTCTTGTTATTGCCTAAGTGAGATATAAATAATTTACGTCCTTCCTATAATGGATTATTTTTCCAAAAACTTTAAATGTTTACCTTGTGAGCTCCGGCTGAGGCGCAGTGAAGCGCGAGTCAGGCGCGTGCTGCTGCGCCTGTGCACGCTCTCGGAAGCTTCGGTGTGCTCGAGGTCGGCGGAAAAGTCCGAGTCCTCCGTCCCGTCCGAGCTGCTGCCGGCGGTCCTCTGGAAACAACAACATTATCAGCTATTTGCGTCATTTAACTACAAAGGTCTGCATACAAATAGTAACTATTAGAGAAAGTATGTGGTGTAAGAAAAGCTTTGGTGTTTTTTGCATGTTTTTTTTTTTTTTTTTTTTTTTTTTGTACCAGCGGATAATTCAACAAAGATCCCATACTGAGGAAGGAGCATCACCCCCTCCACATCTCCTCCGGCGCTGCACCCCCCTCTTGCCACGATGGACTTGTCAATAAATACTCAAAATAAGCCTAACTGGCATCCCCATCTTGCATCTTGCATCTATTGTACCAACAACACGTTGCCACAACGCCTGAACGCACCATCTGCATGGATTTCCAGTTTGTTCTCAATTAAGTCTTAGAAAGCTATTATAAGAGCGCCAACAACTCAGTGAAGACATTAAACTAATGAAAAGGTCCCATAAACTTGATTTACTGCATTATTTGTAAGATAAATAAATAAATAATAATAATAATAATATTGCAGGATGCATAGCTGCCTGCCACACGGAATGAAAGTGGTGATGCTGATAACCGAGGTATAGGAGGGCTCACCCCACTAAAATCACATAGGTGGGGGTGGGGCAAGGGGGCTCGAGTAAGAGCCGACATGTCATTCACTTTATAAAAAAAAAAAAAAAAATAAAAAAAAATAAAAAAAAAAAAGTATTGAGGGGCCATCCTCCATCCTATTAAATAATCGCCCACATGTGACAATAGGGCTACCTATAATTGCATAATACTAATTTATACGGTGAAAGAATATATCTGTATAGGTTTGTGTATGTTATTATATGCACTTGAAGCTAGGATGGGTGATGCATTTTAGATTTTTTATTTTTTGTTGTTGTCCTATTTCTTGAAATACTCTTTAAATCCCGTCAGCAATCAATGAATCAAATGCTCTGCAAA
The DNA here is from genome assembly GCA_943593645.1 of Bovichtus variegatus. Classification (NCBI taxonomy): domain Eukaryota; kingdom Metazoa; phylum Chordata; class Actinopteri; order Perciformes; family Bovichtidae; genus Bovichtus; species Bovichtus variegatus. The sequence continues at coordinate 1,932,436 of CALSCE010009415.1, read as the reverse complement.
AATGTAAATAAAATGTAAATCCGGTATCTCTGGCTGTCGCAGGATTTGAGATGCTGACCTGCCTGTGCGCAATCTCCCCGTCCGCTCATTGCGCTCCACCGGCGTCTCCACAGGATGCTACCTAGACAGCTGTGAGTACTAACAAATAGCCATGTTCATTCATATATGTTTACCTTCATAATGATCATTTTTGGGAGAGTGGCTTTGGAGGGAGGGCTGCCAATGTGGCTAACTCGGCGTCTTTTGGAGCGATTGCTGCTAGGTACTTTGGAAAACAGTAGGCAACATTGGGCTGGGATTTCCAATGGATAATTCTGAAACACCTAGCTTGCTCTTCCTGGCTTTTACAATGTTACCTACCCAAGCTTTAATATTTAATTCAAAATCATATTTATTTATTTGTTGTTTTTTTTTTTTATATTACTAAATTCTACACATGTCGTGTTTATTTATACATGTAGGATGATAAATCCTTTATTTAGGCCCCGGGGGTAAACAGGTGTAACGAAAACAGAAAAGAAAATTAGGAGAGCTATATCATGAATCAAAAGTAGATACACAGATATACAAATAAAAAATAAGTACAGTAAACAGGAAAATGTTTTATAGAACACAAAACACTATGCCATTGTGCGTTATGTGAAATAATGTAGACTTATCATATCTGCTAAATAATGCTGAAAACATTACCATTAGGCTACTTGTCTAATACATACTAATATGTAATAATACTAATACAAATTAACTGCAAATTTAATAGTACTAAAAGACAGCATCGAACAATATACAAGTGAAAAGAAATAGGACCAAGATCCCGTCACATCTCTACGCTACAGCGTGGACTACAGCGCACATACGACGGTGAATTTGACAACTTCACAACAAGAAGCCGAGCAGCTCATTTGCATACGACCAATTACATTTGAAAGGAGGCGGGGCTTAAGAGAGTCTGACTAATCAACGCAGCGCTCGTCCAGATTCTGTCCAATCACAGCGTTGTTTTGGTGCGGACGCTTCGCTCCAACCCCGCACTCAAAGAACAGCCTGTTCCTTTCCAACAGTTAAAACTGCCAATACCGACGTTAACGGAGGTCAGCATCTCAATGCACTCCACCAGCTGCTAGAAATATGAACACAATTCGAAAAGGCCACATTTCCGAAGCTCTTACCACCAAAACCCCGAAGAGGCGACACGTAATAAACATCAGCGCATTCTTGCAACTCAGCAACAAACATCTAGCTTAGCTTTTTAGCAACAACACAGAACGACAGCTCAGTTGAGCGACTCTACCAACGTCGATATTCACCTCGTATTTACACTTTATTAACGGCAGCTTGTAGACTCGCATTACAGCTCGCAGGCGGTCAGTTTGTTCCCACAGTTAGATGTTAAGCTAACATTAGCTATGACGTTATGTTGTTGTGTGTCTGTTCTAACGGCTGAGTCTGCTGCTAACGGCTCTTACCTTTCTCCGGGGCATTATTAAAGGTGTGGCGCGTGTCGCCTCTGGTAGATTATTACTCCCTACTTTGGGGACAATTGAGCTCAGGTTGTAGAAATTACAAGACCAACAAATCACCAGGTTTTGATATGAGCCAACTCAGCTGAAAAAGGCGCACCGATTTGTCCGCACTTCCTTGTGGGTACAGCGCAAACTCGTTCGTTTTTGGAGTCCGTTGACGAAATGCTTCCGTGTGGAACATATAACTGCTCTAATGGTCCTTTCACACACCACGATAAACATTATTCCACTGCGCTCGAGCGGATAATGAGAAGGGCGGTAAATAATAGAAATTGTATAGAAATGTAAAGTTAGTGAATAGTTATAACGTGTTAGTTACTCAACTATTATCAAATGAGCTGTTCACAGTAGTAACTACGCTCATACAGGTGCCACGTAACACAAAACTGAAATTAATGTTTCAACACAGTTTTAAAAAATATATTAAAAATTGCTGTCGGCAACTTACAAAAAACATAAACGCTATTAATAGCTTACGTTTATAATAAATAAAAAACCCTGAGAAACCAGACACGACGCCGGAAGTAAGCAGGAGGGAAACCTCTCGCTCCGCATACGTCATCTCTGCACGTTCACGTCCACAGCGCGAGTCTCGTTTTCTAGTGAGAGTGACGCGAGCACGTTGCGTTTGCCGTAAATGTGACTTTCTCAGTCGCTTTTCCTGCTAGCCGTTTCCCTTCAATGTTCTTGCAGGTACCGTATTTCAAGGTTACAAAGTCATACTTTTTCCACCCAGGAACGAATACACAGCGCGTGGGAGATTTGCTTCTTCACTGACTTGTGACTATTATGGCTGGAAGCACCAACAAGACAGTGCACGATATTTTTCAAAGCATGGAGTACGGACCAGCAGCAGCTTCCAGCACTGCCACTGCACAGGTAAAGTGGTATCAACCTAATTCACACCACAACATATGAGACTGGACCGTCATGGTTGGTATAAAACGATATAATGCTGCATACTGGGAAATATTCGCATGTTTTACTCGCTGTTCACTGGGGTTGGCGTGTTGCTTGTTGGCCCATTTGAAGCATGTGAAGTTCATTTACCGTTAGCTTGCAGTAACTCACGAGACAAACATGTGACTAAGGCTGTACAGCTGTTAGGGTCAAACCAGATGTTCGGACGCATGTTTCCTCTCATTTGTTTGGTGATGTTTGCAGCTCCATGTTGTTTAAAGATCAGAAAAAATGTTCCATATCCCAGTACAGTCTACCAAATGTGTCCAGGTAGTTTGATGAAACAGCACCAGCATTGCTCTGTAGTTGTGTTTATGCTGTAACAGGTCGTCACAGGTGACATGTGTCTGTGGAATAGTATAATGTGAGTCTAAGTTTCTATCTGGAGATGTGGTTCAGAGAGAAGATCCGCTCTGCACTTTGGTCTGCTGTCTGTAAATAGTTGACACACTCCTGCCCTTCTTTTATCAGCCCAGCAGAGGTGGTGTCTCCCTGACCAATACCATGTGAGCACAGCTTTGAGTATCTCTCATGTTCAGTGTCAGATCGGCACTATGGCAAGACGTCTTCATTTCTGTGCATTATTTTTAATGCACTCCAACCCAAGTCAGATGAGCGGTCGGATGCTCGTCTGCAGTTCTTGTGTCTCGTACACAAAGAGCTAGTTGTTGGTGTCAGCCCGTGCACGCTAATGTGCATTTCCAACAGACTTTGCCAGATGTGAATTTACTACATATTCACTGTCTCCAACTGTTTTCAGGAAAGGTTGTTTTCCCAGTCGAGCTGCGACAGAAAATAATTGCCAACTTTCGACTCATTCTTAAAGTTTTTCAGGCAATAATTTCAGAAAATGCTGTTTTAAGCCTCTCAAATATGGAAATGTTCTGCTTTTCTTTTAATATGATATTAAAGTGAATATCTTTGGGTATTTGGCTGACAATGCAAGACATTTAAAGGCATGACCTTGGAACATTTTTTACTAGTTTCTTGCATTTCATAGACCAAACGGTTAAGTTTTATCTATTACTCTAGGAAATAACTTGCAGATTAATCACTAGTTGCTGCCCTACACACCAGTGGACCCCAACGTTTCTTTTAAACCAAGGCACCTCCTCATTTTTATTTTCTCATATAACATACGTGGAAATCTTTCAGCGAGAAATGACACCATGGATATCTATTATTAGTGTTTATTTAAACAACCTAACGAAACAAATGGGGTTGATGTAAGTTACATAATGACATCACTGTTAATAAGATGGGCCCCAGAAAGAAGAAAACGGCACTTTTAGGGTGCATGTGCAGATGAATATGAAACTTTAATTGAAGAATACAAAAAAAAAAAAGCAATTATGCTGATTAGTTAAATATGTGTCTCGTTTAGTTCTAAAGTAAGTTGAGTTGTATCAGAATTCCTTTGAGCTCTATTTAAAGACAATACTTCTGTCTGCTGTTTACCTGGGAAAACTCGCCCCCAAAGTGTGTTATGTTACTATGGCAACTGTGAGCTGTCATGTAATTTAATTTCTTTGCGTTGTTGGTGCACATTTCACCGGTGTTGTCTTTTTTCTTCTTTCATGTGGATGTTTGGAAATGTGACATAACATTTATTTAAAAAAAATGTTTTTAATGTGATGGAAAAAGTCTTGGCTTGTCTCTCAGGCTCTCCGGTAGTGTTTGCTGTAACACTACTCTCGTATAAAAACACTCCTTCCTGAGCACGTCTGACTGTATTGTGCGGGTGCTAATGTCCTTGCTGCATTTTAGCTGCTCCGTCGTCTTCGTTTAATGGTGGCGGGCACCAGATGTTACTCTCTTTTAGGCTCCTCTGCAGCTGGACTATTGACTGTCTCTTTCTTCTGCACCAGGCCTGGCTGGAGCATCATTCCCGTTCTCTGGGTCTCTTCATCGACGGCAAGTTTGTCCGTCCAGCAGACCGACAGAGTCGCTCGCTGGCTGATTCTAAAGGTGAGAGCAGGCTGAAGCGACAGCGCACAGAACCACTTCACAGCTTGCACGTAGCTCGTCCTCGGTTTCATCATCTTTTTTACAATTTGTTGAAATAGGCACGATTATATTGTATTATTCCGATAATCATCAAGATATGCTTAAAACTCATAAAATGGCAGTTAAACATGCTGGAATTACTTTACCTTTACATCTTGATAAGAAACAAATATTCTTATTGCGTCACAGATGGGACACATCTGTTTCCTTCTTCTTAAATGAGGTAATATAACATATAATAAAATATAACAAAATAGAAAACATTGTGTGCGTCTGTTCTTTTTTTTTTTACATGATAATTCCTGTATTTAAAAGAAAATCAGGCTCTAGAATGTAACTTATTTTAAGTGTTTTTTTTGTTGTGTGTTTTTTTATCGCAATCCCTAATAAAACCCTACATGGTTCCATCCCTACTTTGAATAAAAGAAGATGATGGAACTGACGTCTTGCATGTTTTTCACTCTCTGGGTCTCCAGGTGGCCATGTGTGCAGCACGGTGTGCGCTGTGGAGGACGATGTTTCCCAGTGTGCGTCCTCTGCTGTTAACGGCCACAAGGCCTGGGGGGGCGTGAGCTGCCACCAGAGGGCCAAAGTGCTGCTCAGGTACCACAAACTCCCCTCGACACATCTCGGGAAGCTCTTCTCGTTTTGGTAGATTAACGTGCCGTCCTCCTCTAACAGGCTGGTGGGTGTTCTCGGCCAGCACGGTCCGTGTGTGTCGGAGCTGTGCGAGCTGTGTGACGCCGCCTGCTCGCCCTCCACCCTCGTCAGACTGCTGCAGTACTACAGCAGCTGGGCTCAGCTCAGAGACACTCTCGTCACCAACTGGACACCTCTGGGTGAGTGTTCACAAAGAAGCATTTTGTGTTACTATACAGTTTTAATTTCCTTATTTTATTTGAATGTTCTGTTTTGTTTTTCCTGTTTCCCAGGTGTGGTGGCTGCAGTCGCCTCTGATGACTGCTCGCTCTATTCCCTTATGATCAAAGTCTTACCAGCACTGGCCATGGGTAACACACACACACACACACACACATGCACATGCTGCACGTACACGCATGCACGTACACACACACATAAACCCACACAAACACACACACATACGCACACACTCGTACACACACATACACGTACACACACATGCACGTACACACACATGCACGTACACGCACATACACGTACACGCACACGCACGTACATGCACACGCACGTACACAAACATACACACACGTACACACACACACATACACACACTGTATTAATTAGATACACAAATTTCCCTTGTAGTTTAGGATAAAATCAAGGTGCTAATGATAACTTTCATTATTGATTAAGCTGCAGATTGTTTTTTCTCAATTTGATCAATATCCTGTTCTTTGCAACCAACGTGGATTTTTTTATTTTTTATTGTTTAGGTTTTTGTTTATTTTTGCTTTGTTTCATCATTTGTTTGAAAAAGAAATATTTGGAATTTTTGCTTCAAAATAATCAGTTATCAAAATAGTTGCAGATACATTTCCTGTCAATTGACTAATTGATTATTTGACTAATTTCTGCAGTTCTTATTCAGAACTCTTCTACCAGGTGTTGAAACTGAATCCTGTCTTCTCTTAGGCAACTCCGTCATCGTTGTCCCTGGTCTGAGCAGCGCCCCCCCAGCGCTCCTATTGGCTCAGCTGTTTGTGGCAGCGGGACTTCCTGCCGGGGCTTTTAACGTTTTAACGGGAAGTGACCTGTCGCTGGCTGCCAAAGTGGCCCAGAACCCCAGCATCAGCTGCGTCACCTACAGCGGCAACAAGCAGGTGCGTGTGAGAAAATCGTTGTTGCGTTCCTAACCAGAAGAAGCTCCCTCTGCATTCAGCCGTTACAACACTGCTCCTCTCTCCCAGGACGGGGTGATGCTGTGTAAGGCCACAGCCGGGATGGGCGTCCCCGTTTCGGTCTCCCCCTACATCGGCGCTACGTGTCCCTTCATCATCTTTGAGTCAGCCGACATCGACAGCGCGGTGGATGCAGTGATAGAGGCGGCCTTCAAGAAGAAAAGAGAGGTGACCTACACGGACAAGTTTCCCCTATAGAAGGGTAGGGTGTGTTTCCTGCCATCCCATAGGACCTCTCTTCTTCTCTCCCCTCAGGTCCTCTGGGTGTTGTGCGTGCAGGAGAGCGTGCAGGACAGCGTTGTGGCCCGCCTCAGGCAACGCATGGCGGGGATGAAGTGTGTGGGCCTGCACAGTGACGGGGACAGGGTCCTGGTGGACGCTGCCGTACAGGACGCTCAGCAGCAGGGGGCCGTGGTGAGTCAGAGACAAAATTATTTATAAAAAAAGTGCTCAGCTGCAGTGGCGTTCCAGATCAGTGACTGGAAACTAACTGGACATGAATTCCATTTATTTATAAACATTTTTTCAATGTATGCCAAGAGCAAAAATGTAGGAAAATGAAGCAGTTGCACAAATGAGCTGGTGTTATTTGCTTTTGGTTTTTCTTGCTTAGTGACTGAAAACCAGTTATTTTTCCCTCTCTGCTCCCCAGTTGGTTCAGTCCTGCGCTGCCCCGCCTTCAGGCGCTCAGTACCCTCCCACCGTGCTCTGCGGGGCGGCGCCCTCGTCTCCGTTTGTGGTCAGCCCCTCTCCTGGGCCGCTGCTGCCTCTCATGACCTTCAGAAGCAACACAGAAGCAGTGGCTCTGGGTTAGAAAAGCCTCTGAGGATGTAGTGAAGACAGTTGACGGAGTCACTCGACTGTATGTTAATGTTTAATTTCCACTTGTGCCGCAGTAACAGTCTGTGTTCTCCTCAGGAAACCACAGTCCTCATGGCCAGGCAGCCTCCATCTGGACCGAAGACCTCACACTGGCTTTGGAGACGGCTAAGAGGTGCACGCGACCTTCTCTCTTTTCCTTCTTTTGACGAGTCAAATCGTCCGCCGTGAAAAGGATCTTTTCCTCCCTGCTGATGTTCTTCCTCCCCCCCTCCTCCTCCTCCTCCTCCTCCTCTCTCCTCAGCCTGTGCGTTGGCTCGGTGTGGGTGAATTCCCACTCTGTGTCTGACCCCTGTCTGCCCGTCTCCGGTCACAAAGACAGCGGCACCTGCACCGACGGAGGACAGGAGGTGAGCTTCACTAGTTTATCACGCAGTTAATTTGAGGAAAAGTATAAACGCTTTGTTCATTTTTACTCTCCATTTTTTTGTCATTTATTAATGTATTCAGTCATATTTTGCAGATGAGTCTGTATGTTGACCCCCTCTCTGCTCTCTGCCAGGGTCTGTACCAGTTCCTACGACCGTCCTCTTCTTCCTCTCCTCCTCTCCCTCGCTCCTCCCCTGTCTCTATGGACTACTCTAAGTTTGGAACTGCAGCATCCCCTGCTATCATTCCTGACGACTCGGACCCTGCCAGGTGGGTTTGCAATGCTCCTTGTACTTGTAAAGGTATCATCATTGCTGCATAATAAGCACATTGTTAATACATTGCATGTATGTAAATACCAACATGATGTACAGTGTTTCTCAAACTCTTTCAGTCCAAGGACCAACTCTGATCTGATGTACAGTAATACATGCAGGGTGAAAGAGACTCTGTGCATCTCTGCCCACATGTATCACTCCCCTCGTCCCTCATCTTCCCTCCTCTTCCCTCCTCTTCCCTCTTCTTCCCTCATCTTCCCTCAGCGCTCCCAAGCCCTACCTGCAGTTTGTCGGCGGTAAACCCTGTAAATCCGTGTCTGGCTGCAGCGTGGCCGTGCAGTCACCAGGGGGCGACAGCGTATTGGCCTATTGTCCAGACGGAGGCCGCAAAGACGTCCGTAACGCCGTGGAGGCTGCTGTCAAAGTCCAGCCTGGGTGAGAACTTTGCCTCACAAAGATGCACAAACTCTTACAAGTTCAGCCACAAACACAAACCCACAGTGGACACATTTACCAAAGTGGAAAAGATCTTCATACACACACACACTTTGTTTTGTTAAACGCTCTTTTATTTGTCTATGTGGACATACCACAGCAATACACAAATAATGTAGGCATTTAATAAGGCTTATTTTCACAGTTGCAACAAAGGTGATAATAAACTAATGATAATACAAGTCAACCACATTTGCTAACTACACTAAATACACAGAGTAAATTATTCAATATGTCCCAGGGTGAAGCGCACTCCTTCTCCTAGTTAAAATGTAAAGCCTACTTTTACAGCTAAACGGAGCTTTAAACCCGTCAATTTTAGCCTAAAGTTCCATTTCATTGGTCAGCGAAGTGTTTCGCAATCCAGTTTGTCACCAGTCAAAGTTCAACTTGACAAATGTGTCGAGTCATTCGCAGTATATCAACAAACAGAGTTTAATGAGACTGAAATCCAATAAACTTCCAGGTCTTCCTGTCGGTACACACAAACTTATAAAGAACAGTACATGCTCAGTTTGTATTGACCTTAACCAAAACAAATGAAATGTAAGACGCAGCAGATCTCATGTCGGCACCAACGCTTCTTTATTGTCATTTATTTTTATTTTTATTTAATTTCCCTCCCTCTAGCTGGATGAAAAAGAGTCCGTCTGCACGCGCTCAGTCACTCTACTCTCTGGCCAAGGGCCTGGAGGCAAAGAGGCGGGACATGTGCGGATCAATCAGCGCTCAGACCGGCCTCTCATTGGACGACGTTGACGAGGAGGTGGAGCTCAGCGTGGCCAGGCTCAATGATTGGGCGGCTTACTGTGACAAAGTCCAAGGAGGAACTCTGGTGAGGCCTTTGTTTATGTTATACAAAGTCTATAAAAAAATTAAATAAAAACTTCTCCAATGATGTTAAAATGAGCCGAACTGCAGTGACCTCCTGCCGTGTGCCTCTCCGTCAGCCTGTGCCACAGTCCGGCTGCGCTCTCTCCCTCCCTGAAGCCCTGGGAGTCGTGGGGGTCGTCCTCCCCGACGACAAGAATCCCCTCCTCGCTATGGTAACACTTCTTGGGGCAGCCATCGCCAATGGCAACGCCGTCATCATGGTCCCCAGTCAGAAGTATCCGCTGCCAGCCTTGGCGTTCATTCAGGCAAGTGTTGACGTGTGAAATGTGGCGTCAACGTCAACGTTATGAATAAAGCTTTGAACTATTTGGTACAGTCCTACAAAGCATCAGTTAAAACAAAAGTGAAATATATTTCAAAATAAACGTCAGCTGAATTGGATGAACTAATAGTGAGAGGTAAGCTTTTTACAGTATAGGGGACATGACCTTAAATGTTCGGGAGCATTCATAAGACGGACATGTTTCTCTAGCCCACACTAAAACACACCTGTATGTATCTGTACACACTGACGCTCCTCCTCCTCCTCCTCCTCCTCCTCAGGTGCTCCAGGCCTCAGACTTGCCAGCAGGATTGGTTAACGTCATCACAGGAAGTAGAGACCAGCTGACCGTGGCTCTAGCTAATCACAGCGTCATCAAGGCCATCTGGTACTGGGGCAGTGCTGAGGTGAGGGCGAAACACACCGACACATGCACCACAGACGGGGTTAGGGGCACACCTGAAGGCAGCATTCGATTAAGTCACATTAACGATACCCGGGACACCAATTCTGATCCTCACTGCCGCTCTGTGACTCTCTGCCGTAGGGCTGTCAGTACCTCCAGCACACCTGCACCAGCCCTCTGAAAATCCTGCGCCTGTCCTGCCAAGAGAAGGAAGGAGGGAAGGAGTGGACTCTGTGTCATCCCTCGCTCCTGGAAGAGCTGTGGAGGAGCGCGGTGCAGTGGAAGAGCGTCTGGATCCCCACTGCATGAGTAGACCGAGGGAGGGGGGGACGTAGGAGAGAGCAGATGTGTTTCAACTTCAGCCTGTAGAGTAAAACGGACCAGTAGGATTGTAAAAGGAGTACAAATGAACCGTGACCAAGAAAAATCGTAAGATGTCAGTGAAAATAGCAGTGAACAGACAACAAATCCCCCCAGTAGTAATTCTTAGTTCCCAAAACATTGATTCCTTTATTTCACACAAAAGCAGGATTCTCATTTCTAGATCGTCGATTTTGCTGCAGCATTTTTATCTCCGCTAACTAGCTGATTAAGGGGTTTTGCAAATTGTCAAGTATGAGTGCTGCTTTTTTTTTTCTCACCGTTTTCCATATCTTCGTTTTTGTGAGTGAACAAATGTCCGCCTGATGTCAACAAAACAAAAGAGAGAGACATTAACACGAAACCTTTATCCAGGGAAATGTGAATATCATAAGTACAGTGCAGCCATTATCTTTTTCTCATATTTTCCAATAGCTTTAGAGTTTCATCCGCTCCAAGATCATATGAATCTTGCAACGTTAAAATGAAGTTAAATATGATACTCTGCCCTGTTATCTTTTGTTTGAGATGCAAATTAATGTAAAGTTTCCCTCCCTTTTTAAAATGAGATCAGCACCCTATTAAAACTTTATAATTCCACATGATGACTCTGACCATAGTCGCATGAACAAAGGTGCATTCAGGGACAAGGACTGGGTTTTTATTGAGCAGATAATGAGTGAGTGAGCAGGTTGAGAGAACAAGAGATTAAATATATTAACAGATTTAATTTTAAGGTTATGACAGGAGACTCAGTCTAGTATGAATTTAAAAAAAAAAAAAAATAAATATATTAAAAAAAAGTTTTAAAGACGTACGGAAAGGATTTTATTAAAAACTTCAAGGTCACATGTATTAACACGGTGTAAACCAATTGTCACTGATACTAAAAAGGTAAACATCTACAAGTGTTTATTAATTATTCCTTCATTATTATTATTATTATTATCCAGACGGTCGGTGTAGGTTATTCCTCTCACCTCAAACTAGCACGGCAGTAAAAACAGAAACACGCCAACCGGACATTTTCCATTTAGAGATGCAGCGTCAGAAATGTTTCAGGATAAACTTTAATGTAACGGTACACCTCTTTATTTTTCTTTCTTTTTCTTTTTGTGTGTGTTTTTAACAGTATATGGATGACCACTGATAATACTTGCTCGTAGGCTGTTTTTTGGTGTTTTGACCGCATTTAAAAAAGATAAAAAGATAATACAAGTCTTACCCTTTTTTTATAAATAGCAAAAAAAACTCTCAGCCATGGAAAAACCTACGTGGGGAGAGATATCTCAGTGGGACATTATTGCCTGTTGTGCCTGATATCCTCAAGTCGATACTTGAAGTATTGTCTGACCGATGTCGGACGATACTTCTCAACATCAGGCTAAAATAGCTGCTGTTACAGTAAGTAGAGCTGTAGCACGGACTGTTTCTGCAGTCAAACACAGGACGTTACGACTTTCTACCTCTTCTCTTCGGATCTCATCAATAAGTATTCATAAGACTATAGATCTGTGGAAGTGCCCTGACGTATCAGAGAGACGTGGTCAAATCTATCGTTGTTTTTTAATAGAAATATCTCCGTTGTAGTAAAAGTGGTAGTTGATTCCTTTTTTTTTCAGACTACGACCTGAAACCTCATCTGCCTTCGAGTTCTCTCAATGACTAAGCAAAAAAAAAAAGCAATGAATCTTGTGTCAACGCAATCTAGTGACGCACATGTACTGTGCATCTTTATTACTGTACAATAAAACTGTAACCTTTCAGCCATGGAGCAAACACTTCCCAATGAAATGTAGTTTGTTTTCATGTCCAAGTTCACATTGTCAAAAATCTGCAGCTTCTGTGTGTTTCCAGAGAATGTCACCGCTAAAAGCCATAATTAAAAGAAGTTAATTTAATTCATTTTTGCACTGTTTCTTCTTTTTTTAACTGCTTTATGGATGGCAACACCGGCCTGTTGGTCATTTGATCGCTGCTCATCAAGGATGACCTCCAACATATTCACCTAACTTGAGTTAAATGTCCATTTAGTGGAGTCTTGTGTCTTTTCTTTCTAAAAAACAACTTTTGCAGTTTTGGCCAAGTTCAACTTCAGAAATAAAGCTGAACTTGGCAAATTTTTCCAACTATAAACAATTTTTTCAGTAATAACCAATACACATTCAAACACGTACGCAGTTATGGGACGACACACACTTTGGTTTAAACACAGTTCCCATTTAACCTCCAGTTATTTGTTCCTTTTTTCTTCTTCTCCAAGCTGGTTCCAGCCAGCGGAGCTCTGAGGCAGACTTCCTGTCAGACGTCTCCTCGGTCACAGGTCTCCTCCCACGAAACTGTTGTGCTGAGTCACAGCAATGACACGGCACAATCCTCAGTTGAACCTGAACCCGCTTTTGAACAAGGCTGACTTATCGTGCTGCGTGACACAGCACAAAAACTGCTGAGTCACTTTTTTTTGCAAGTAAGAGAATATAGGTATAATGTTAGTATAGCTGCAGATATTGTTCTGTTAATTCCAAGTGCTTATCTTTTCAAATGCAGCTTTATTTCAGCATATCTTCTTACGCTTGTCTGTCTTGTGTACACTATTTCACGAAGCAACCTTAAGATATAAAATATTTTATATATTTTTAGAAGGACAACTGTTTAAGCCAGAACTTGGCCCATGTGTGGGATTAACATCTTTTACTAACATTAGCAATTTTCCATGCAGTTTGAAAGCTTTTGTGCAAGATTAAAGTAACTTCTGCGAAAAAAGCCAGGAAAGAGCATAGTCATGTGCTTCTGTGCCGACAGCCACGTCGGTGTTTCTAGAAGTTTCCGGAATAAAGCCCTCCTGTAAAACACAATGTAAAGAATATGGGCTAGACAAGAGGGGATGACAGCAAAGCAGTTAAGATGTTCCTGGAAATGAATAAATACCCAGGTTTTCTACAGACTTTTAAATGAAAGGATGAGTCTTTGGACTGCAGCCATACCGAGCGCATCACATTTTCATCAAGATTAACACCTGAAGAAAAACAAGCGCCTTTCCCTCATAAAACTCAGGAATGTGTTACGTAATTAGCCAGTAGTGTGAAAAATACCTGTACAGAAACAGCTGAAATGTAGCAGTGGTGTAAACTAGCCTGCATATGGATGCTATGCTAACCACTAGCAATAATGGGGTCATGTCTGATAACTCTTGATTAACCAAACTTTGTGAAAACTTTCCCGAGACTCGCTGTCCGACGACCTTTCCTAACCATAACCATCCGAGGTCGACGCCTACGCTCTGCCATCTCGCCGGAGTTTCACAAAACGAGGGTTAGGCTTTTGAAATCCACGTGTTACTGTGTGAAATAAGTGGAATATCCGTATATTAAAGGTGTGAAATTATGTTTTCTTTACTCTTGGTGACATCTTTCAGCAGGGGCCCCATGTGAAACATTTATTTGTGAAAAATGTCGTATACATGTGGCCTAAACATCAGCCCTCTTTTTGGCCAACACTGCAATATAGTTTTATCTGATACACTAAAGAAGAGCAATTCAAGTTACCTTCACCAGCAGAGTTATAATAGCAGTTCAGGGAACATTACATTTAATCGCTGGCAAATGAAGTATCATAAAGTGGCACAGCACAGGAGCTGAACACCTGGGCTTGGCTCCATATATGTGGAAAACTACTGGCTCGCAGTCCTGTATTAGTTTATTGGAGGGCGAAAATGATGTGTCTCGCAGTATTTACTTAATTAAATACTCATAAATAGATGATTACTTAAAGTTTAAAAAGTAAAGACAAAGTATTCAAGTTTAGAAGAGGACAAACCTCAACTTTGTTCACAATCAAAATGCAAATGCAGCATTTTCTTGGTCCCCATGTTGTTTGGGCAATGATAGGACATTTCAGGCTTTTCAGACTCTGCACTGTCTCGCAACAGTGCTGTGGTGTTGAGTAATGCAATAAAAACCACCTTGGTTGTAAACACGTTATCAGCAGTTTTTTTAGATGTCGTGGTGTTCTTACAGGGTAAGAGGTAAGTTTATTGTAGCCGAAGGGCCAAATTAAACTACAATATAACTGATAGATAAAGATTTCCTAAATATATGGGGAGTATTAGCCAACAATCCAGTGCTAGGTCCGTGACTATCAGTGACTGGGAAACTGCTAATTATTTTGTAAAGTTATTATTGGAAGTTATTCTGCAGCGTTGCTGACTCTATGAAGTTTGTCATTTGCAGTTGCAAAGTACTTGCATTAACCTGCTTTGAGATAAGAAACTATTTGGATACGATTTCTATTTTGATATTGCCTGTTGTATCGTAGTTAATACAAAACACAGAAGAGGATTTCTGTCTGTAGTAGGAATATGCAATTCTTCCGTTTATATTTGTTATTTCTATGCTGTTTGTATAGGCCTAAATGTGCAACAACAACAACAAAAAAAAGGGAAAATGACAACTTCACACACGTATATGACACACTTATTTAGTTTATATAACTTATATAGTATACAATAAAGTGTGTTGTCTTTTTGAGATGGCAAAAAGTGCTTCGTCATGTCAGCAGTCACAATAAATCAATGGACATTAAAACCAGAAGCTTGTGTGTGTGTGGGGGAGACAGCCAGTGTCATGTGCTAGCTGAGCTCAGTGATTGGCGGAAAAGTGTAACGTGACCGAGCGTGACGTCACTCGGTCACGAGGTCTCATTGGGTATAAATACAGCGAGCGACTCCACTGCCACCACACACCAGGAAGTCAGTTCTTGCTTCAACAGTGTTTGAACGGAACTTCTTCCTTCTTTGAATTTCGACTCTTCTACATTCCCTACACGAAGAACCTCTACTACTCCAGCACTACTACTTCTACTACAAACAAAAAGTCGTCGTTAAGCTTTATTTTTGTACCGTTTTTGTTAAGTAAACACCGGAGAAACGCCAGCCAAAATGGAGTCCCAGGTGCGTCAGAACTACCACCGCGACTGCGAGGCCGCCATCAACCGGATGGTCAACATGGAGCTGTTCGCTTCTTACACCTACACGTCCATGGTGAG
>CALSCE010009415.1:1891595-1906184 GCA_943593645.1 Bovichtus variegatus | reverse complement strand
TGCACATGCACATGCACATGCACATGCACATGCACATGCACATGCACGTACTCCAACTTAAATTCAATTTGGTGTGTTCTCAAAGACTCAATTATTTAGGCAATGTACAAAAAATGGATAGTTTAATTAAAGGGGAGGTCAACGGTTTTGCATATAAAGTGGGGATGGGAATGAATAGGACTCCATATTGATGCTTTATCGATTCCCTTTTGGATTCCTGATCAATTTTCTGCGGAAGTGCCGCTCGGGTGGGAAGCAGTGGCACTTGTAGTGTCAAGTACATGGCATCCTATCGTAGCCCATGCTGCGTTCAAAGACCCTCGCTTGATTCAACATTTAACAAGCAGCACTGTTGACATCTTTCTCCGTGAAATGAATCCACACTTTGGACCGTTTCTTCCTCGCAGCAGACTTTGGCCACACGACGTTGAGTTTTTGCAAAAAAAAAAAACACATCGATTAAAGGAATTGATGGCTTTGGAGACACAATTTCGAAGGATGGGACATTTAGGAACCAGCTGGTCCATGGTCGGTCTGTGTGATGTCTGCTGTAGCCTCTGGATTAACTTAGTCTAAGATAATAACCCTGATATTTTCATTTTGTGGTTTACAAAATCTTTCCAAAAAGTCTTTGATTTTGACCTCTCCATATACATGACCGTTTGCATTCATGTCCTATTGGACATATGACTTAAACAGGATGCATGACACACTCGTGTGGCCATATATATGTTCAATGTTTCAACCTGTGCATAACAATCAATCCATAACTCACGTGCCATCATGTCCTCTCATTTTCATCCTCGTGTTTTTCATTTCTTCATTCTGTCCTCATTTCTTCATGTGACCACTCTGCTCTGCTCTTCAAGATCATAAACTCAAGAGTAAGTCCATCTGTTGTCTTGTGCCATTCACTTGTTCCTGTTTCTAAGAAAATGTGCGTCAAAGTCTTCGGCAGGAGGCAAAAAGCCAGCTCTGTACTGACAGCTCAAGTTTAAATGTAGTGTAGTATTGTGGAGACTCCAGCTAGAAAATGTGCTAAAGACGACTTCTGCTGAGAAAAGAAAATAATTGATGAAAAGCAAGGAATGATAGAAATAAAAATAAGATAACGAGTTATCTCTAGTATTAAAATGATCAAAAAGTCTTTAATATGTGAGCGATTTCTCTCATCCAACAATGGTTACCAAATTGTATTTGGCTATAATTTACATTTTTACATTAACAATGTATTAAATGACTATGTTAAAGGAGGAACCTACAGAGAATAATAACCAACATATGCAGCTCCTCTTTGCCGTCTGGAGTTTTATGGAGAGTTTCTCTCATTGTTCAGCTGTCTGGTCTGCAACTTTACTGTTTTGGTTCACTCTCAGTGTTTTCAGCCACAGCAGGCAGCTGTTTTCAGCTAAAAAGCTCTAAAACCCACTGTACACTTCCTGCTCAGCATCAAACAGCAGGCAGACAGTTAGCAGGTGAACATAGTTGAGCATAAAGCAGATAAATAGGAGTTGGTACAGAGCAAAAACAGAGCAAATACAGAGCAAAAACAGAGTGAATATTCAACTTAGATTCACAAGGTGAGCGGAAACTCAACTCAAATGCTGTGCTCTGTATTGCTGGATGTATAAATAAGCAAAATAAGCATTTTTGCCAGACAAACTTAAAAACAGTGAACACGTGGTATTGTTTCTGATGCCTGGAAGTGGACAAAAACATCAGGAATCGCAGGTTTGAGCTTCAAAATATAAAACATCGACATGCTAAAATACTAGCATGTTCACCATCTTAGCTAAGCCTCTTAGCATTTGATAAATATCACTAAACACCAAGTGCAGTTGAGGCTGATGGGAACGTGATTAGTTTTACAGGAAGCACTTTTTTATTATTATTAAGTAATATTTGAATGTATATTGTATATGAAATATTAAATGACTCGGGACAACTCGGGTCACCATTGTCTCCTATCAAACTCTACAGTACCAACCTGCCTTTCTCCTTCCTCCTCCTCCTCCTCCTCCTCCTTTCTCCAGTGCCCATGTGGGCAGTGGGAGCCATTGTGTTCGTGGTCCTTGCCCTTATCGTCTGCATGGGATTCTGCATCTACAAGAAGTGCATAAATAAGGGCAAGAAGCCCAAGAAGGTCCGCGAGAGGAAGGGAGGACGAGGGCGCAGGAAGAAGGACAAAGACGGAGAAGACGGAGATGACAAGAAGGTGAGAAATGTTCTAGAGGCCTGTGGCATATTTACTATTACACAGATTTTCCCAAGTAAGCAGAGTTTGTATGGTTTCACTTCTTCAGCTGGCCTAAAAAAAAAAATTTTAAAAAAAGTTGACAGTAATTAATAATTAAAGATGATTGAGTAAATTGAAGAAATGCATTGTGGGTTGAAGGACTAAAGTTCCCATTGTTTGTTAAGGATAGTTTGACACCTTCATGTCTGTAGGACAAATATGTAGCTGCAGCCAGCAGCTGGTTAGCCTAGCTTAGCTTAGCCTAGCTTAGCTTAGCTTAGCTTAGCTTAGCACAATGACTGGAAACTAGCCTGGCTCTAAAGGTACAACATGCATTTGGATAGAGCCAGACCAGCTGTTTCCCCCTACTTCCAGTCTTTATGCTAAGCTAACCAGCTGTGTCATCATATTTAATGTGCAGCCATGAGTGTAGCATCAATGTTCTCATCTAACTCTCTGCAAGAAAGTGAACAAGCATATTTCTTTAAATACAGAACTAGTCCTTTAATGGCAGGTCAAACGATGAGACCGTGCACATGTGTATCAGCAGATGTTTGCATGTGATTCACTGCTTCACTGTCTACAGCTGTTTGGCTTTTATCCAGGTTGAGACGAGTAATAGACAAATTGACAGCTTATAAACGGGTTCACAAAAGCCAGAAGGGATGACGGAGCCACAGCTGCTGCTCCCTTGGGATTAGAGAAATGTGTGGTAACAAGGAACGATATAGAATATAGATTATTTCAAAGAATTAAGAATAAAACTTACCACTACAATTAAAAACTCCACAGAGTGTTTCTGAGACCGAGGCCTCCACAAAATAATCAATCTCATGTCATTTTCACTGTGTGGTCAATGTAGACTGCTTCTGAACTAGTAACAGGAGCCACAGTGTTTGTCACAGCTGGACTGTGAAATGTGTGAGCTTCAATAAAATTGTCTGTTAACTGCGAACCATGTGTGTGTGTCTTCCAGGATGGAG
Source organism: Bovichtus variegatus (assembly GCA_943593645.1). Classification (NCBI taxonomy): domain Eukaryota; kingdom Metazoa; phylum Chordata; class Actinopteri; order Perciformes; family Bovichtidae; genus Bovichtus; species Bovichtus variegatus. The sequence goes on along the minus strand of CALSCE010009415.1, from coordinate 1,902,965 downwards.
AGGAAGGGAAGGAGGACGAGGAGAAGGAGAACTTTGGCAAACTGGAGTACTCCCTGGATTACAACTTTGCTGATAACCAGGTACACACATACACATACACACGTACACATACACACCAGTATCCAACGTCCCAAACCAAAGAATGAATGAGCTCAACAATAGAAGAACAGCTGATGAGGCCCTTTATTCTGAAAAGACAGGCTCCATTTAATCAGGATTTGGAGCCTCAGGAACGCCCACAGTTAAACTTCTGTCCCCCTCCTTCTCCAGCTGATAGTCGGGATCCTCCAGGCCCAGGACCTTGCAGCCATGGACCTCGGCGGGACCTCAGATCCCTACGTGAAAGTCTACATGCTGCCGGACAAGAAGAAGAAGTTTGAGACCAAAGTCCAGCGCAAGAACCTCAGTCCAGTCTTCAACGAGACCTTCACCTTCAAGGTCTGTACATCCATCCTGGAGACCTGGTCCACATCATCAGTAGCATTTTTAACGTTTGTTTTTTACGTAAAACGCATCCAAAGCACTTTAGATTGAACCTTCTTTTGTTTTGAACCGTCTAGATACCTTACAGTGAGCTGGGTGGTCAGACTCTGGTGCTGCAGGTGTTTGACTTTGACCGCTTCGGTAAGCACGACGTCATCGGCGAGATCAAGATCGCCATGAACAGCATAGACCTCGGACAGCCAATACAAGAATGGAAGGATCTGGTCGGAGGCGAGAAAGAGGAGGTACGGGATTTCTTTGACATCCACTGAAACGTATAATGAATCTAACGGTTATTACTGCAATTATTAGTGCAACGTGGCAACTCATCCATGCATGTGTCGTCCATGACAGCAAGAAAAGCTGGGCGATATCTGCATCTCCCTTCGCTACGTCCCCACGGCCGGGAAGCTAACTGTCAACATCATGGAAGCCAAGAACCTGAAGAAGATGGATGTCGGAGGACTGTCGGGTGAGCACACGTACACGCATGTTTGTACTAACTAGTATGTGTCAGTCACGCTTTTCCTGCCGGCAATTGACCCTTGTTCGCTCTCGGTCAACTTTCCCCCTTTCCTGTTAAACCTGGATACGCTATATGACTCGTCTGTGTTAAAAATAAGAAAACCACATTTTGAAGATTGGTTAAAAGATGCGTCTGGGGGACCTGAAAAAAAATGTCCCTCGATACCCTGACCAGCGTGGAAGGCGTGTTCGAAGCTAACATTTCAATGTAAAGTCACATTACATTGGTGTCACATATGGAGGCAGTCTCTGTGCCGCTGTGACGCTCAAAGCTAGCAGCTCCGGCCGTCGCCATCTTGGCCGTCTAGCTCCCGGCTAATGCTAAAATGGGCATCGTCGGTGGAGTTCAGGCTCAGACAGCGAGCTGTTAGCGACCTGAGACGACACCCACCTGTCACTCAAACAGCCAGCCCTCTGATAATAACTAGCTAACGTGTCGCTGACGCTACATCAGGAGGAGTTAGCCTGATGTCAGAACATCCGCCAGGTTTGCTTCTTCCTTATTTCTGTGGTAACGTTAAAGAGATGAGTTGGTTGCAGATGTATTTTTAAGATGACATAATAATAATAACAATAAAATATTTGTATAGGACCTTTCATTCAACAACGGAAAACAGACGAAATGAACATAAAAATAAAATTAAAAACTGCTTTAATTAATGGAAAATAAGATGGGAGTAAAACACACTTGATAATTATAGTGAAAAAATTATGAAAATTAAAGTTACATTAAAAAAAGATGAAAATGAAAGATAAGATAAAAAAATCTGAAAATGAAAGATAAGATAAAAAAAAGATGAAAATGAAAGATAAGATAAAAAAAGATGAAATAGACACCATGTGCATAACGTACGATGGAAAATAAATCCTTGCCTCATAGCAACAGTAACTAAGGGGGATGGGATTTTTTTGGATGGGTCAATCCACTGTCTGACGCCGCGTCTCCGTCTCAGATCCCTTCGTTAAGGTGGTGCTGCAGCACAACGGGAAGAGACTGAAGAAGAAGAAGACGTCCGTCAAACAAAACACTCTGAACCCTTACTTCAACGAGAGTTTCAGCTTCGAGATCCCCTTCTCCCAGATCCAGGTTTGTACACTGATTGAAATATATAGATATAGATATATATATCTACATATATAGATATAGATAGATAGATATATACAGTATAGAGAGAGAGATGCAGAGGAATGTTCATCAAACTAAAGCTTCTCCTTCACTGCTGTCTCCACGTACAGAAAGTCCAGGTGCTGATTACTGTGTACGACTACGACAAGCTGGGCAGCAACGACGCCATCGGCAAGTGCTGGATCGGCTACGGCGCCTCAGGCGTCGGGCTACGCCACTGGTCAGACATGCTGGCCAATCCCAGGCGTCCAGTGGCCCAGTGGCACACGCTACTGACGGAGGAGGAGCTGGATGCTGCTCTGAAGGCCCCGATCCGCTAAACACACTCACACACACACGTATGTGCTGCATGCAACCGTCGTCTGCATGGGAGGGGGGATGCTTTCATTTGATACCAAACAACTGTAGGTTTTTATGAAATGACCTCTAACTTGAATAGCAATCAAGTTACGAAGATTTAAAAAATAAAATAAATGGATGACATCATCAAGGTTATTTTCTCAGACGTTCAAAAGCTTCTCCACAGTCACAGAAAACACAAGTTGTTCTCCTTATGAGTGGACAAAATGGTGGAGTGCCCCTTTAATATTTACTTCCTTGACTACCCGTGTTTTGCTGAGCTTACACCTCCTTTAATGTGGTCATGTCCCGGTCGTCCCAGGGTTGAAATGTCCTTCATCCAGCTTAGTTCATTTGGATTCTATATTATGAAAAAGATTGAAAAACACGTCACTTGTTTTCTGTTTGAGTGAGTCTGTGAGCTGCATCTTCTTCTTCATCTTCTTCATCTTCCTCCTTAAGTGTTCCTCTTGTTTAGCCCGATAACTCTTGTATGTTCCAATCAGTCTAAACTGGATTTTTCCTGTGAAACGTATCGTATTTAGTGAGGTGTTTTTACTTTATTGCCGCTCTCTTCGTGGCTCCTTCTGTGCTTGTGTTTGAATGAGTGGACACCTGCAGCCTCAGCTGACATTTTGATGTTTGCCGTTTCACTTTCAATACTTACAACGTGACTGTAAATAAATAGCTGAATAAATAAAGCGTTTCCAAACAACGACAGAGGCTTCGACTGATGGATTTTGGTTTACACACACACACATGCACACACACAGCAGTGGAACCAGTTAAATGCATCAGTTCCTTTTGAAAAATCAATTTGAACCATAACATGTTTATGATATATCATGCTTCAGGATGGGATTATACCCTCTGATACAATCAGGGGTGTTATTACACCAGAAATCAGAAGAACTGTCATTTTCTGAGGGAAACTAATCCGTCACCCTGTGATTATTGCTGCTTGTGTCCCAGTGATCTAGTTATGAATACAGAGGCTTTTTCTGGACAAACTGTGCTCCTCACATTCCAAAGGCAACGAAGTGCTCACTGATACATTTATTTCAGTGAGGTCAGTGTGCATGCATGTGTGTGTGAGCGTGTGTGTGTGCCCTGGTTCGATGCAGTGAGTGAAAGACTGGATTAACACCGTGTCCTCTTCAGCCCTTGTCTCACGCAGTGAGCCAAACATGTGAGGCAGGAATTAAAGGGGGGTGGGGGTGATGGGGGGGGGGGGGGGGGGGGGGGGGGGGGGAGGGTGGTGTACAGGAAACATAATTACCACAGACAGGAGAGAAACAGAAACAGTGGAGGAAGGAAAACAGTGTGTGTTGTCCAACCAAACTGAACACACAGATTATAAGATATTATCAAAAGTAAATAATATCTAATAATAGTAAATAAAAAATAAAAAAGTAGTAACATATAAGTAATTATAGGTTTCATTTCTGTAGTTTTTTTCTATATGTTGGAGACTGTTGGTGATAAACAACAAAGTAGATCCAGATTTTTATACATTTTTTTGTAACTGTAAATTTCACGTCATTTAAAATCTGAGCGTTAAATGTTAAAGTAGATTTCAAAGAAAAGCACCAGAAGTGGATTTAAATAAGTGTATATTGGTTTTTAGTGAATAACTTAAAGGAATAGTGAAAAATAACTTTTTTTTTTGTTGAATTCATGACCAAAAAGGCAAAAAAAAGAAAAAACACTGGATAAAATCAACTATTTTATATGACCCATCAATAAAGACAATATTATTTATGAGACAAAATAAACATATATTTGTGTATAGAGAACTCAAACACTGGGTCAAAAATTACTTATTTTCAGTTTAATGGATGACGCTATAGAAAGGATTAAAAAAAAAAAAAAAAATTAATTATTTTTTGAAGTTTCATTTATGTCCCAACAAAAATATTATATTATTACCAGGTCAGAAGGGGGGAAAAATACAAAAAAATTGATAATTTATGACCACAGAGATGTATAAAGAATGTATTATTACAAGATAAACTGGGTGTGAATAGCCCAATAAAATGTAAAAAAAGACCAACACTGGGTCAAAACAACCCATTGATTGGTGACGCATTGATACCCATGTATATATATATATATATATATATATATATATATATCACTGCTGATTCCTGTTTCACCAGGAATGCAATGACGGTGTTTACCCACGTGAGGGCGCTCTTCACCACAATGTGTCAATATATCTACTGTAAATAAAGCCCCAATTTCTATACTTTGGCCAAAACCTTCGTCGTGTTGTAAACTACACAAAGGGGCTAAGTTTGGTCTTAACGGCATGTCGCCTGACGAAGAACCACATTGAAATATTAGGATGAATTGTTGGTGTTGCACTACAATCTCAATCTAAGGCGTTTAGGAGGCGAATTCAATAATAATTAATAATATTGAGCTGATTGCAGCGCAAACACGGCCATAAAGTTCAAGACTTGAGTGCAAGAGATCATTTGTTCATTCATTTGTGTTACAATCTTTCTCCTCATCACTCTTTTCTCCTTTTTTTATCTTCAAAAATGACATGTGGCGGAGCTTTATTCGTTTATTTTTCACGACAAAACTGTCTGTTCCACACCCGGGAACCATTTGGAAACACATTTTGGAACTTGACGCAGGAGGAAATGCATGATGAAGTTGTGAGTTTTGAAGTGAAGTTTTCTCTTTTGCACGTGTGTGAAGATTTTAACCTTTTTATTCTTCAAAAGAAACTATGCCTTTTGTTGCAAAATGTATTTATTACAGCCTAAAATTGACGTCATGACATAACATATCTACACCAGCAGTACTGCAGCTACTATAAATAGACTTTGGGGTTGTGGCCCACATAACAACTCCAAACTGAGTGCATGTCGTTTTATTATCAATTCATCTTATCAAGAAAAACATTCAATATCTTTCACGCACACACTCAGGAAAGGCCTACAGGAAGAAGACCGTGGAGAGGAAGCGTCGTTCCTCCACTGCCACGAGTTTTCTCTTTTTATTCCTTTACTTCCAGCGACCGCCCACCTTCCCTTTGCCGTGGCCCTTTTTACTGTGGGAGAGGGGCAAAGAGAAGAGGAGTAAGAAAGGATCTCGCAGAGCTTGTAGGAGCAGATGTGCAGCAGATGTGCAGTTTATCCTATTTCCTTTAAAAGTGACTCACAATTTCTGAGCGTGTTGGATTCTGTTCAGCAGCACGATGATCTGCGGGCGAACGAAAGGTTAAAGGAACGAAGCACAAATAACATTAAAACAAATGGAAAACAGAGCAGTTCTGCTGATTATTTTCAAGATCGTTTAACGGGTTTTTTTTTGGCTATAAAATGTCCGAAAAAAAAGCTTTACTTTCTCAAAATCTTCACAGTTGTTTTTTCAAACATCCACAATGAACATTAAAACATTTGTATAACTAGTATCTTTGAAGTGTCTGTTATTTATTTATTTATTTAACATGAACCAAGATAAGATTCCATTACAACTAAAGCTGCAACGATCAGTAAAAAAAAAAAAGATTATCGCCAACTCAATTATTTGTTACGTCATTTTTAAAGCAAAGAAGCTGTTTTCAGCCTCTCAAATGTGGAGATTTCTGTATCATATTAAAGTGAATATTTTTGAGTTTTGGGCTGAGAAAACAAGTCATTTAAGGACATTATCTTGGACATTTTTCACTATTTTCTTACATTTTATTGACCAAATGATGAATTGAATAATCTAGAAAATATACAGCAGATCAATTGATAAGAAAATAATTGTTAGTTGCAGCCCTAAATAAACCAAATAATGGTCTTTAATGCATGGATTACGCCACATAAAATCAGAAATTCTGCAATATACTTCAAATTTTACTGTTTTTTTTTTGCAGACAGCACAAAATAAACTTAAATGAATTCCAGTAATAAAATACAAAGGTTCATATTCACTATACATATAGCTAAGTATACAGATATACAGTATACTAGCTCCAGGTATAGAATAATGAAACAATAGGTTTTCAGCCACACGGTTAACTCCTCTTATTATTCTGACACCTGGTACCTCGTATTTCTGGTGCTTCATGTACTCCACGAAGTCAAACTTCTCAGACTCCAGCTGGTAGATCCAGTTCCACATCTCCTGGGCATGTTGCCTAGAAAACACAGAGACAATATTTAGAAAAGCTCTGCAGCTTTATGTTCAAACACGGGCCACTAAGTCAGTCTGTTTGGATTGTAAATCCACGAATATGATTGGCTGGCGGGTCCTGTATGAGACAAGGAAAGGTCATGTGAAACACTGGAACGCACATCGGTGCCAAGGGTGAAAACTTTCGCTTCGGCCGACATTGAGGCGATCGTCAAACTGTTTATGCTATTTTGCATCATATTCAGGAGGGCGAACGTCAGCCAGCTCTCTCCATAAAGTTTCCTGTTTTTGAACAAAGTTAGCATTTGCTAACGTTAGCTAGCAGACGTCCTACATTCATTTGGAGATAAAACCCCCTTTACGTTAATAAGAAACAGAAAAGTTGTTGTTGTTTTATGTTTACGTAACAAGGAAGTGGGTTCGTTTACTACCAGAGGCAGAAAGTTAGTTAGCTGGACATGCTAACGTTTGAAAACTAACACACTGTTTAATCCATTCCTCCTCTTGTGTATCCAAACTCCTGAGATACTCAATAGATTGGTGCAGAGGTGAAGTATTTGTGTATTTCTGCCCCTGGTTCTCTCTCTGATCTCTGTGGTAACCAGACGTTTATGAGACTTAAATATATTCTTAACAAGTAAACACCACTTTTATGAGTTTTGAGGCGTGAATACAAAATCGGCAGGAGTAAAAATGTTACGCTATAATGAAACTGCAGCACGGTGGCGTGACTGCAGTCACCACGAGTGAAGCAGAAAGTGCAGAGAAATCAAAGTGTCGACATGAATGAATTCCTTTCAGGCAGGTTCAGAGCTGCTGTAATGGCGTAACGTCATTGGCCAGCTCGCTGAAATATATGAGAGGAGACTCACTTAAGCGCATCCTCCCTCATGCTGTCGATGCTTTGCGCCTGTCGTCTCTCCGCCAGAGTCTTCCTCTTGATCTCTCTGCCCGTCAGACGCTTGCCCTTCCTCGTCTCTGCCTGGGTCAGAACACACACGGTCAACCTCCGCATCATCAGTCCACCTCGCTGTTATCATGATTTACTGCAGAGCCTGACAGCAGACCTTGGCCAGGAAGCCTCCGAAGTTTGCTCCCATGCCAGACAGCACTTTCTTCTTCTTGAGATCATCGTCGGCCTTCCTCTTGGCTTCCTCTTCCTCTTTTCTGTGACGATCCTCCTGACAGACGAAGGGGCGGACGGAGTGATGAAAGCAGCAAGAAAAAAACATCTTTGTATTCTGAATTGTATCGTTGTGCACCTGAAGATTATGTGTTGTATTGTATCCAGCAGCGTTTTATACTTTTAACACATTAACAGGTAACTTTCGTACAGTTTGAGGAACCAGGGAGACATTTTGAGCTCGTTTACGGCCCGGATGAAGTATATCACTGTGTGGAGTTGGTACATGTGTGAGTGTGTGTGTGTGTGTGTGTGTGTGTGTGTGTTACCGCGATTCTGTTCTGTCTGTCCTTCTCCTTCTCCGCTCTAACCCTCTGGATCTCAGCTCTCTCTGACCGACGATTCTCCTGAACAAGCCAAGAAGTCATAAAATGTCAGAGTCCAACTTATTAAACATGAAAAAAAAAATAAAAAATAAAAATAAAAATCATATCACAGAGGGGAGTTTTGAATCCCCTTATTTTGTTTTACTCAATGAAAGATAACATGTAAAACGATGCACATGCTGTGTTGCAGAGGTGGAAGAAGAATTCAGATCCTTTACTTGAGTTAAGGTACAAATACAACTGAGAAATACACCTGCATTTAATATCCTGGCCAAGTAAAAGGTACAGAAGGATTATCAGTACCTGATATGTTATTATATATGACATTAGTATCCCCATCCAAAAGGCCTAGAAATAAATCTGTTTTCAAATCTTTTTACTTTTCTCTAATCTTTGCCTTTTCTGCAAAACACTGAATATTTTTGAGCCGTCGAAGAGTTCCTTCAATCAAATCTAAATTTGTTTGTAACAATGCATTGTATGTAGGACGATCATGGGTTTATTATATAATAACTTAGTCTGTAAAGCACAGTGAGTGGTAACTACAGCTGTCAGATAAATGTTGTGGAGTAAAACCTTGAATATTTCTCTCTAAAGTGGAAGTATAAAAGAAGAATAAAAGTTAAAGTACAAACAATTAACAGACTTTTTTAGTTTTCTCTGGATCGTGTGTTTTGTGTCCCATTCATGTTCCTACAGGCGGAAAGTGTTCGTATCTGATGGCCTTTTAACACAAAGGCTGAGCCAAAGTCCCAACAATGGTTTGCGATTGTTTTTTTTTTTTTACATTGTACACGTGTGATCCAGTTAGTTTTGGTTTTCAATTGCACTTATGCAAGCGCGGCGAACATGAAACACCTACATCCTGTCCCGAGGGAGCTCCGTCTCCTCTCGCATCCTCTCGCATCCTCTCGCATCCTCTCTGTAGTTTTCCGGCTGACAAACATTTGGTCTCCTCCTCGACTCATGTGCTATCGCGGCTCTTTTATTTATTTATTTTTGTTCTTTTTTTCCTCTTCCTGAGGAACATCTTGTAATTGTTTGTAAAGTCCCAAACATTTCAAAAGACAAGTTCAGATCAAACTTAAAGGTGCGGGCGTGAAACGGCCCGACGTGAACTCACGATTCGGTCCTTCAGGCCGATGAGTTCTTCCTCGTCCTTCTTCCTCTGATCAAAGTGCACGTCGATCAGAGTATGCAGCTCCAGTAAGTCCTTCTCCATACGCTTTCTGTGGATGTCCTGGTGGGGAAAAAAAGGAGCGTTTATCTCATTAGGTGTGGCTAAACCACCGACACGTCGTTTGTTATCCATGAAACAAGTCACATCTGGATACGATCGAGTGAAATCCATTTGCACCCAGTTCCTCGGATTACTACGACCTCTTTAATAGAACTAATTACCAATCGTGATGTCTGTTGCAAAGCTTTTCTTTTCTTTAAGGAGGATTATTAAACCTCGGAACAGTTAAATAACCAGGGAGCACAGAGATAGAATAACTGGAGAAAAGTTTGGAGCCATAGAAATGTAAAATACTTGACTGGACCAACAAGCGACATTTTATTCCTCCAGGTATTCAGACATCCAATCTTCTGACAAAAAGTTGTCTAGTGTCATTGTCTGTCACAGGAAGATATATTGACGTATATAATGATCATTTATGTGGTATTTGACCTAAGTGGTTCAAGAACAGAACAGCGTGTTTGACCTCAGAGCAGGAAGACGCCTTGATTTACGATGCGGCTGCAAAGTCAAAAAAAAAGGAAGAAAAATGAAGCGGGTTTGATCGCATTTTTCACAACTTACATCAAAGTCCACCCTGTCCCCCTCAGGAATCTTTGGAGGGGCAAGTTGAGGCACCAAAGGTCTGAAGAACAACAGGAAGCACAACATGATATTTAAAAGATCAAAATAAGATGAAGATTAGATGTGACATTTTTGAAGGAAACAAAAAACACAGCAACCAAAGATATGAAAATAATGTGAACATACTTGGGTTTTGGGCGCTCCTCTGTTGATAAAGGAGAGAAAGACAAGCAGAAATAATGATTATATATAATAATAATATAATAAAAAAAATAATAATAATATGATATATGAGTAAAATGTTTCCCTCAAACATGTGGAAGGACAATTTGAAAATCTGAAAGTTGTTCATAGAGTTATTAATGTTACTGAAAGCGCAGCAAACATGGGAGTAAGAAATAAAAAAGGCAGTTAAGCAGAGTTTTGATTAGTTATTTTAAAACAAAATAGCAAGGACATCAATTTTATATGATCAAACCACTTTCCTCTAATCCACTAAATCACTGAACTTCTACACATGGTTATTTTAACCACATCTATCAGGACATTTGTCAACGTTTTTTAAAAAAAACAAAACGAGCGATTCTAGTCTGGAACGTACAGCTTTTTGTCTGGAGGATGTGACCAGGCATTACACTTTGCACCTTTAAAATCTGGTACAAATAAAAGACATACATGGTGTCTAAAAGTGTGGGTGACGATGGGCACACCGTCTCCGTACCTTGGCACTCCTGGTGCTCTGATCCAGCACAGTGTCCGCCGAAGGGAAAGCAGGATGGAGAGGAAGTTGATAGGAGTTAGTGCACATGTCATAAAGAACAAGGAAACATCTTATCATCACAACCCTCTTAATCTGTCACAGTGTTTACGTAACGTCTCTTCAACACATTTGACCAAAACAGCTTTTATCTCCAGACTTGGCTTTAGGAAAAGGCAGCTGCCCTGTACGTCTGCTTTGCATTCTGGGAAGTCTTCCTGACCTTACCTCCTCCATCCTCCTCTACCTCCTCCTGCTCCTCCTGCTCTTCAGGCTCTGCTTCCTGCTCCTCTTCAGCCTCTGGGAGAAAGGAGACCCAGAGAAACGAATATAGTCTTCACGTGTCATAAAAAAAATAAATAAAAAAAAAGCTTTTGAAAGAAATGTTTTTATCATTGTGTTTGTGAGAGTGTGTGAGACACGCAGTGTGTGAGACACGTGGACACATGCTACTGAACTTACCCTGCTCCCTGGAGAGACGAGGGGAAAAGAACAAAGAAACATATTCATCAGTTCAACATCGCAGTCGACGCAAACGCTGAAATAAACGACAGAGGGATGCTGCTCTACTCACTCGTACTCCTCTTCTACGTCGGACATGGCTGCAATAAAGAGAAACAAATGACAATCAAATCGGGAAGATCGTGAATGGATATATATGGATATATATATATATATATATATATTATA
>CALSCE010009415.1:1839430-1849547 GCA_943593645.1 Bovichtus variegatus | reverse complement strand
TCCATATATAGATCTCTATAGATCTCCATATATAGATCTCTATAGATATCCATATATAGATCTCTATATATCTGAGAGATAGAGATCTATATATTTAGATCTATCGATATCTATATCTATAGATATCGATAGATCTAAATATATATCTCTCAGATATATCTATTAGATATAGACATTGATACCTATAAGACATCGATATCCAATAGGTATCCATCTATTCGATATAGACGTTTATCGATATCTATATCTAATAGATAGACGTCTTTCTATATCTAATAGATTAATATAGAAAGAACAGACTGAATGCAGATGCATCGTCGGGTCGATAAGCATTTTATTTCACATGACGTGCCATCACCACCTGTTAAAGGCCTTCTTCACAAAATCAACAATCGACATTTAAATACGTTTTAGAATGAAAACCACTGACAAACAGCAATAATAAGCATCTTGTGGAGTGTAAATTCAGAAAACATGGGCCGTCATAAACAATAAGCACAAATTCATCGAAAAAGTTCAAGCGTCACTATTAACCAAGAGTACAAACAGTAGTACGAGATTACACAGAAATACACAATAAAAAAAAAAAAGTATCCCAAACTCAAACAGGTAAGAAAAGACAGTACTAATCGTAACGTTAAAGTTTAGTCCCAACACAAATGGTAGAAATTGCTGCAAAATGCCAACTTTGGCTCATTGTCCAAACTGTTGAAAGCCACGTCACTGACTCCATCCGGCACGTATTACAGGATATTATAATAATAATAATAATAATAATAGTAATAGAGTAGGCTGAGGCACAGAATGGGTTCGACTGGCTTTAAGGTTTTCAGGCAGGAAGCTGAGGCATCAAGTGAAGAACGATGGACATTTAACATTTTTATAACTTCTGCGTCACATTTGATGCATTTAACTGAAGCTACCATCTAAAATCTTAAATGTACCGACATTATAAAAAGCCCTTATTTAAGTGAGCGAGACACTGCAGTATATCCTTAAATCTACAAAACTACAGGCCGTGTACGTAAGGCAGGAGCGGACTTGTGCTGCGGTCGTGACAACTTTTGTTGATGCAAACATAACGCGCTTTCATGAATTCATCTTTTTGTGTTTTTACTGCAAATTTTTAATTTTTTTTGTAAAAATTTTTAAAAATGTGAAGAAAAAAAAAAAAAAAAAAAAAAAAATCAAGAATGTCAAAGTCATGAATGGAGAGAGGTAGAGAAGTTATTAGTGTCCATCGCTGCAGTTGTAGAAATTGTCGTTCCAAAGCTTTTGACGTCGTCGCTGCTCTGGCAGTCAACAGTTTGGGAAATGAGCCGCGAAATGTTGAACCTGAGACACCAAATGAAGCCACTGTGGTCTGATGTTATTCAAATATCAAGACAAAGAGACATCAGACAGTAGGAGTAAAGTCAGAAAACATGTGGGAGGTTAACGCCGCCCTCACAAACGGCAACTTTTCAGCCCGTTCGTGTTCCTATTAGTCCACGAGAAGCTTGGCGATTTTTAACATCGGGAAACAGGAAGGAAAAACATCAGTAATACATCTCTACGTGCTTTTTGTTCTACCACTACGTCACAACGTACCCTGACGATGCGAACAGTAACTAACTGACCCGAGTGAAGTGCATACACACACACACACACACTCTCACACACACACAAATTGCATTGATTTAGAAATTGCATTGAAACTGTTTTACTGAGTGAATACGTGAATTCAGGCACACGTGTGTTTTCTTAGTTTGGATTATTTATTTTTTGAAGCGGGGCTGTGGGAGGTACTTCACCCAGGAGTTACGGCACAGGTGGTGCTGGGCAATATGTCGAGGTTGTATCGACGTCTTACATTTTGAATATCGTAATATGGCACAAGTGTCGTCTCTTGCTGCTTTTAGAGGCTGCGTGACTCTTCTTTCTGAACCAGACTGTTCCATTATTCAACTTTACTTAGTCATGAAATCCACATTACTGAGGATTATTTATCCAAAATCTCATCGTTTACATTTTTTTTTTTGTGAAAGCACCAACAGTCAACCCTGCAATATACCACCAATACCAATATTGAGGCGTTTGGTCAAACAATATTGAGATAATTGATTTCCTCCATATCGCCCATCTCTAAAAGCAACGTACTGCTGTGGACAGGGGCAGCAGCAAAACAAAAAAACTAAAACTAAAAATCCAAAACTATTAAATGCCGTAGCTTTAAACCCAGGGATGATTCATTGTCTTTGTATCACAAAGCGAGGGGGTGGGGGTGGGGGAGAAACATCTTATTGATTGCCTCCTGGGAAAAAATGGACTGTTTATTTTGTCCCATTTGTAAATCAATCATAGTGTCAACTGCAGTTCACCCCATTCAACCCATTGCATTGGCATGCAGACCGACGGGGAGGTCGAGGATCGCGCCACATAAGAACGCACATGTGGAAACGATAAAAGCCTGAAAATGTGGACCTCCTCCTGGTGTGACGTTCCAAACAGAAGAAAAACAAAAAAACAGGAGAAAAAGTTTCCATAACAAGAAAAAAAAAACTGTTAACAGCATCAACACTTTCATTCAACGGCAGAAAAACGATAAGATGAAGCATATTCATACAATTATCTAAAACGTTGGATAACGACTAAGACCTTATTAAATCAACCCACTGAACTGAAAAATAAAAGTATTTAAAAAATGTTTAATAAAAAAGGTAATTTGCATTTTTTCTTCCCTGCCATCCTCCCGACACGCGTCTATAAATAAAACTCCACGAATCGTGAACATTTCATCACTTTTTACGCGGTTGTCCAATATCGAACACAACAAGTCTCAGCAGATAATCAAGTAAAAAATACATTTTTTTGAAAAAGGAGACTCAAATAAAATGAAATGTGATGCAATGACTGAAACTTTCTGGCCGTTAGCTGTTCCCAGTGTCGGCTCGCGTGTGAGCGCCGCGCTGTTGCACATGTATAAAAAGTCGGCAGCCTTCCAGTTTCAAGCCATTGCACTCAAGTTCACATACCGTGTAAAGAAAACACGGGTTCCTCAAAACAAACGACTCGACTACAAATGACCCGAGAGCCATCGTTAGGTGAGAGTTACTTTGCAGGTTCTTATTTTTAACCGCCGCCAACATGGAGGTGAGTAGTAAAAGTAGAAAGATAAGACGGAGCTTTTAGTCCCATTTGATAAAATTGAAATAAATCTAAATATATATAGATTTTTTTAAAAATGGTGGCTATTTTGGCATGAGGTCTGTCAGTAACTTTCCCTTCATTGAGATTCTTCTTATCCGCCTGGTAACACCTCCCGTTTTTTTTCCTTTAAGCTTAATATGCAAACCTTTCACTTTTATTGAGATTAAGTGTCTTTATGGTTTCCGCCTCGTGTCAGGGAGATTTGTCTCTCTCTCTGCTACTTCCTGTTCTCCTCATTGATGACCTTTGCTCACTCGCTCAAAAAAAAACTAATATATATAAAAAAAAAATCGACCATCGCAGGTTTCATTTTCTCAGAGAAAACAGGAAGCATTCTGCATCTGACGGACACAGCTCGCAAAATTACAAAAGAAATATACAGAAGTGTACGTATTATATGAATAACAGTGAAAATATATTTGTTCGCGCCCGTTCATGCTTTGCAACTCTTATGTTTTGTTAATGGTAGAATGCAAATAATGACATCGTGTGCAGGTTGAGAGTTAAAAAGAAAACGTGTTGCTGTGCAGGAGGTGGGAAACAAAATGCTGCCACACACCACCTGTCCAACACGAAAGGGCTCCTTCGCCTAAATTGTACTTCATTATTGTTGTTCGGCCTTCCTGAAAGCAGGCTTCATTCACTTTTGTCAGCTTGATTAATGCGTTAACATTGCAGGTTCTAGATAATGGGTTCTCAGTTCTACACTCGGCTAAGTGGTCTTTGCGGGGAACATTAGTCCGTGTTCAGAGGAGCTTCTTGGCCTGAGGCTGGGCGGCGCTTTTGGAGGACGAGGAGGTTTTGGTGTCAGCAGAGAGGAGAGTCATGATGTCTTGGAGAGCTTTACTTATCTGAGCTCCAAACCTGTGCGAGTCCTAAAACGGAGAAAATCAAAGCATTAAAATAGAGAAGAGAAAAAAGGGAAGGATATAGACAAATGTTTCAAAACCACAGAGAGAGAAGGAGAGAGAGAGAGGAGAAGTGGGTAAAGTTATAGACATTATTGCTCCACTAATACTGGTTCTTCAGGCCGATACTTCGATATGTGAGACTTTATAAAAAGTGCCGGAACGATTCATCTGCCGATAGTAATATACATTTCTTTTGTGACCGAGATGCTTACCAGGCGTTTTAGAGTAAAAATGCACGTGTCATTGCTCTCTGGAGGACACGTGCATTTAAAAAAGGAGAAACTAACCAGGTGTCCGTCCAAATGTATCGCAAATTTTAACCGAATTGTGAGAAAATCTGCAAAAAAAAAAAAAAAAAAACACCGCTTGTTTTCATCCAGTTCTTCAAAAGTTGGAAAACAGTGAAGAAGAAGAAGAGGGTCGCAGCAGGACGACGCCATTAAAAAGAGCACCTGGACCTCCTGATCTGCTTCATGTAATGACGTGAGGAAGGTTACATCAGATACTTTGCGCAATTTCGCTTTTGTAGATGTACCGAAATGTTCCGCCTCGGCCAAGCGGGGATACTTTTTTGGCGATATTTCAAGATTTTCCCGGAGTTTTTTAAATTCACAAATTGAAAATTTGAAACAGGCGTTTCTGCGCAGCACTTGGCCTCGATGCATTCAGACACCAGACTTCACAGCTAACATGAGACTGGGAAAAGGGAAGTGAAAACAGACAGCAAAGCACTGCCTGGATTCCTCTGGGCCGTCATGTGCTTTGTGGTTTGAGAGTGAAGATATGCTGACGCAATCCTCCCGGAACCATCAACAAGAAGCTAAAACGAGATCATCAATTATCGAAATCATTTATTATTCATGTAATTATCCACTGAAAGGTCCTCAGCAGCACTGGGAGGTGCAACATGTGCTTCATAATGATGGGGAGTGGAAAAAACAAGTGAAGTTGTTGTTGTTTTTTTTAAGTTTTTTTGGGAGTGGTAGAGAGTAAAAGCTTTCTTTGGCCTCTGACTCAATTTGTGATTTTCTTGTATGTTTGCACAGAAAATGTAGATAAAGTGGTCGGAGTAAACACGGCAGGAAGTTCGAGATTAAGAGACGATAACCAGCCTTTTTCTTTTTTGTTGGTGTCTGAACATGGAGTTGAATGAAACCGAATGGAAACGCACGGCGTGTTTGTAAACTCCCGTCACCCCGGGGGGGGGTTCGTGGAACATCCTGGTCACGTGATGGCTCCTCCCTGTGACGCTCACTGACTGCTCAAAATGATCGTCATGAAAAATGTCTTCACTTACCGTCTCAGTGCAGGAGTGTTTGGACGACACGTGGAAGTTGATCATATCCTCGCCCACAATGATGTATGAAACACCGTAACCATCGTCGGCAACCTGGCAACAGAGACCACACGAGCGTTAACACCTCGGGCCGCGCACAACACGCCGCTGTGTGCGTTCACAACCAGCCTCTGAACATCGTTCCCGTCCCCACTCACAGGTCCAAACCCTCCGCCCAGCGATATAAAGTCGGGGTTGTTCTTCAGGTCGAACAGCTCCATCTGCTGAACTGGGGTCTGACTGGTGGAGAGACGCCAAGGCTCCGACAAAACCTGGGGACGTGAGCGGGAGAGAGAAACGAGTTCTTATATTCAGATCATATTCCCACAGATCACATTCTGAGCATGTCCCTGGGAACATTTAGGAAACCACTTAAAAAATAAACAATGCAACTTATTTTGGCAGCTATTTTTAAATGTCATCTTGATCTTTAGATGAAAACGCTTTTTGTTTTATTTATTTTTTTAATCCTTCATAGTTTGATGCACCAACAGTGATTACATTTCAGTACAGATTTAGTCTTTGTTTATTCAATCTTAGTCCTTCATCAAATGTCCTTTTTTAGTCAGATTTCACTGAACATTTCAGTCAATCCAATGAAGCCAAAAATCAATAATTCCACGTAAGATTATAATAATAATTCCACGTAAGATTTGATCTGATAATTATCTGATGAACGACACAGCTCGACTGATTAAGAACGCAGTCGTCCCGACTTTGCACATTCGCGACCGGTCTGTCATCGGCCGTCCAAACACGCAGAAATATGCAAAAACTTTTGATGCATTATAGCAGCACAGTTGTCAGGACTGAGGCGGACGATGTGTGCATGTGCGTTTAAATCAGAAGTTGTAAGGTGACGGAAAAGTTCTCAAACTACATTTTAGTCTCGTCTTTTTTTCGTCAACGATAACGCACGTGTACACCGTCGCAGTTGCCGTCTGGTCTGAGCCGGGGAAAAGAAGAGCGTTGCCGAACACATTCTGTCACAGTTTTCGTTATCGAAATGAACGCTGAACAAAACCCGAATGCGTACCTCTTTGAGGAAGGGCGAGTCCACCCCCAAGTATTTGGACACCACGTACAGACAGAAGAGATGTCGGTCGATTCCCGCTCCAGTCATAGCCATCCGGTAAAGGTTCTGGTGCCTCTCTGCAGCCAGCCGGAAGAGGCGCCTGCACTGGTCCTCTGCCTGTCCAACCAAAATAAATCACACTTTTACAGACAGGAAACATAAACCACCTGCACACTGTAGCAGAAACACAGCACAGCACAGGCCGGTGCCCGAGGAGTCGGAGACAATATTCGACCGGAATCGTTTCTGGGACAATTCGGTGATTTTGTGCAGGGGTTCGGACGGACAAAGCTCAGCAGGAATTGAACATTTTGTGTGTGTGCTTTCAATTTAAGACTTGGAAGACAGCAGAACGGAGTTTTTTTTCTTATAATTTATATTTATTTTTTTAAATCAGCTACCTCTCCGCCCTCTAGAGCTTTGACGAAGTCGCAGCTCTCGTTGGAGCACGATCGCACCGTCTCTGTCCGGCCCTCCCTGAACAGACGGGTCATCGACGCCTCGTAAGTCAGACAGAAGCCACCGCGATCCTGGGGCGAGGAGAGAAGGGGGGAGGTGGAGAGACACGGATGCAAACATGTAGTCATTGTTAAAGACACATTGGAAGAAAGATGATAAAAATGCAATGAGAGACTTTGTGTGAAGAGGCTAAGTTATTTAATAACCACAAAAAGAAAATCTAACCAGAAGTTCAACCAACCAATCAGTTCACAGTCTAGAATCTTTAACTTATAACATATCACAGCACAGAAACAGGAGAAAAGCAACAAGCAAAGAACTGATGGGTCAAAACTTTACATGACTTATCGTAACAAGGATTTATGAAGAACATATTGAGAGTCAAGGTACATGCAACAGCAGGGTTTAAGTCCAGACTCCTATTTGTTGTGTAAGACACAAATAGAGCATATATAAAAGTATTCTCTTGCACTAAACCTTCGAACACAGTTCATACAAGAAGGTGTATGAAAAGGTAAAAGAGTTGCATCATATCCACAAAGGCACGCACGCACTTGTCCGGTCGCTACAACATTTTCAGTGGTGCTTCCAAAGCTTAATTTCTGCATCGGTACCACCTCCCCTCTACAATGAGTGTGTGTGCGCCGGTCAAAGCGTTACCCTGCAGTACGCCAGCTGTAAGCCGATCTGTATCAAAGCGTCGGGGCTGACGCGTAGCTTCTTGATCCGTCCTTTCCCGAACTCTCTGAAGGGAAACACGTGGCAGTCCACTTCGTCCGCCAGCGCCTGGGCCACAGCCAGGGAGCTGCTCACCTGAGCTTGAACCTGACAGACGGGGGGAAACAGACGCCATGTCAAAATTGGTATTTTGGTCAAGTCATCACAGGCTCGACACATTGTGCTTACAGGCAGTGGAAGACGTCATGGTTGAAATCTAACAGAGCGTGTCACTCTAGTCAAGCATGAGACAACTGTTCTTACCCTTTTCTCCAATTTGCTCTTTTAAATTAAGAAGTTTAACATTTTGGGTTTTTTTCCCAGACGCACTACAATAACAGAAGTAATTGTTGTGCAATGAAAATCTCCAAAATCAGGCTCCCTCCAACAACGCCACATGAATATGTTTAAAAAATAAATTCACGAGAATTTCTAAAAAAAATTTTTTGGCTAAAGATTGGCTAAACATGTGATCAAAAGAAGAACACGTAGCCAGGAAATAGTAAAAGAAACAGGAAAAGCAGATTTAGAGACCAGCTGCTAATTGGCAGACACACACACACATTCTAAGTTATTACTCATGTCCTAAACCTCTTCCCTGCACGTGGAATTAATTCATCTCTACTACGCTTGGTGAGATCATATAACCTTTGCAAACTCTGGTCTGTGCCAGAGCATGCTTGCCAGATTCTACCCCAGAGAGGTACAAATATAACTCCTGGGAAAGTATGTTCGGGACATATGACGATTAGAATAGACGAGGAAAGCGGTCGCATGTCCTGAGCCGTCGTGCACGGTTCAGTCTTGAACTCTGGGAGTGCCAGTGAAGAGTTTGGTTAGTTATTAACGATCCGATAAGAATTCCCCTTTGACAGAAGGGAAGTTTCCCCACCCGGACACTTCAAACGTGGAAAAACAATGAAATATTTCTGAAATTGGTCCAGTATTGAGAGAGCACATCAGCCAGTTAAAGTGCTGGTTTTTTTGCCACCGACAGGCTCAGATTGTTATCCCGAATTAATGTTTTTCAAATTTCCGCTTTGCTTCTTTCGTAAATAAATAAGTAAGTAAAAAGTTCTAACTGTATGCATACTTATAATAAGCTTTCTTAGTTCAACACATGCCATTTGGGCAGAGTCGACAAATATATGACAATAGAATAAACCTAATGTTTTACTTGTGCACTTTGCAGTCAGGGTGTTTTACTGCTGTCATTAGGGTTTTTTTTTTGACAATATGATATCGGCTTCAGTCCAAAATGACGGCGGTGCAGCACTGTTGCAGCGCGCTGATGTTGCAATGAAGCGACCAATGGGAGAGGACTTATCAACGTCAGCTCATTGACGTAGAGGACGGAGACTTTCCACAGTGCAGGAACGTGTTGGATGGAAAAAAACATATTCCATGCAGTACATGAGGGGGAAAGGACTGCGACTCAAAATGAAACTAGTTATTTAAAAGGTCTCGATACCGGGGCTTTCATATGGTCAGTTTCCTCTTCTGTTTTATTTCTCAGTGAGTGTTAGGAAAATTAAACGGACTGTTTATTGTGGGAAATTCCCTGTCTCTCCCCTCAGAAGATCCCACGTTAACACTGAATACCTTTTGTTATTGGAAACCACCTGATATTCAGTGAGGAATGTTTACTTAGTTACATCATTGCATTTACACTAGAGTCTAGTGTACATGCAATGACTATATGATGCTGAACTGAACTGCAAACATTCAGGCATTATAAAAAAAAAAAATGAAGAAAAGAAAAAGCCTCCCAACTGTAAGATTTAGTTTCCTTTTTAACATTGCAACTGAACCACAAAATAGCTTAAAGCTTGCATCAGTCTTTGGGAAACTTTCTATTTTTTTGTTGCACTGATAGTGAAAGTAAAATGTAAGCTCGTTCAACACACTTGAGTATAAACGTTTCACTTTTAGTGGCTCCTCAGCACTGTCAGCGCTGCAGCAGCCTGTAGCTTTTACAAACACAGATTCCCTCTGTCCTTAAATGACTGTTCCCTCTTGGTTAAAAGGAATGCGGTTGGCTCTCTTGCCATAGAGTCCCTCTTTGAAAAAAACACCAAATCTGTCTCAACATGCCAAAACACTAGCAGGAATTTAACCCATGGACAAGTTGGCTGACTTCATTAGCTTCCTGCTTTAACAATGAGGTTTTGATAAGTGTGGCGCTAATCTTCGACTTTATTCAGACATCAGACAGCGTCCCATACGAGGGTGGGACCCGTGTGAGCCAAACAGCACAAACAGCCCCGGTTACTGTGAATCGTCTGGGCCTGGATTCAGAGTGTTACATAATAGCATGAGTTGCACATGCGGTCCAAAAGCAGTGGACTGGAATATTCCTATAACTCAGGGGTGACAGCGTGGCACGAGTGTGTGTACTCAGCCTGACATCTTTTAGTTTCCTCCTCTTGT
>CALSCE010009415.1:1794340-1804340 GCA_943593645.1 Bovichtus variegatus | reverse complement strand
TGATTTGGCTCACTCCGTCCTCATCCACCAGTCAGCTGTTTTCAGCCGAAAAAGCTCTAAAAAAACAAAACAATACACGACCCGCCCGGCACCAGAAAGCAGACAGACGGCGTTAGCGTCAGTGCACAGTGGAGCATTTAGCAGCTAAAGAGCCAGATATGTTTCCTCAGGAGCTGGTGGAAAAAGCAAAACAGAGCTAAAAGACAGTAAATGTTGGACTCACATTCTCCAGGTGGCCCAAAAAAATGACCTCAAATGAATGCTAACGATTAGCTTAAATAAGCTAAGTTGCTCATTAGCTCTGCCGTAACTTTAGAAGATGACGTTGTTGTATTTACAGCTTGTCGTGCTGCCTACAAGTGAGCACAAATCAATACATGCAGCTTTAAAGTCACGACATTATCTGCGTGATTGATTAAGATATTAGATATTATTATCTATAGCTAGTCAAAGCTATATAAGCTCGTGATGTCAAGTCTCTGAATTATCTGCGCTAAAGACCAATGAATAATCATAACAAGTGTTTTTTAACGCGCAGTATTTCTGCTGCTAAGGGTCTGTCAATCAAAACAATAACAGAAGAACTTTAATGACGCCATGACGAAGCGTGGGATCATGGGAATTGTTGTCTTCATTGTTAAAAAAAAACCCGGACGTGACTCAGGCAGAAATCATGTGCACGTACGAGGTATTGTACCAAAGTCTTATTCACGTGATGTTAAATCACATTTTTTCCACTTATGTCATTTCATTCTAATGAAATAGCCACAAGTAACGTTAGCTTACGTAATGCTAACTTGCTAACTTACCCATACAGCTACCGTAGCTCACGTTATGTGGTGAATTCAATCGTTGGGTAGCTTAAAAATGACTTCATGAGCACGAGCAGCAAACGGCAATGAATTACAATATCATATCATATAAAGACAAATCAAGAAAGATGTATTTTTCACAGTGGGGATGAGTTCTCGTCACGCCTCGTACGTAGAGGAAAGATTACAGTGACCACTGACGCTTTAACCTACATTAAGGGCACGTGAGTGCTGTATTAAGATAGACTTGAAAATCCAAACCTATCCTTTAAAATGGTTCAGTTTTCTTTTATGTGTCGTATTAGTGTAGTATGTTTATCCGCTCTCGTGTCAGCGCCGGCAGCTGTCCATAGTATGACCTACTAAACAGTCTCACATGGAACAGAGTGAGGCGTGATATCGATTCGCTCTCCGCATGTGGGGATTGATAATTGGACGGTAAATTCATGGTAAAGTCATTGTCATTGAGTTTTAAGGACTCTGAAACGTGCCTAAATTATATCGATTTCAGGTCATATTCGGTCCATTGGCAGCTTTTCGCCAATCCCAGAGCACACACGTGTGCGCATGTGTTATTCGATTGGAAAGAAATGATCTGCTGTGAGAGCGAAATACATTTAGTGGTCACTTTATTAAGTACACCTGTACAATCTAATGCAATCCAATACAACAGCCTCGCCGTGACAAAGCTCGTGATGTTCACCTCCTCAGTATTTACACACGTGTCAGCAACACCTATGAGTATAATGAAGTCCAGTTCAACACCACCGCTAACTATGACCTCAATAATAAACACATCATTGAACTGACACCTCTATGACTAAAAAACAACAACATTATAGGCATCGTAAAAGTAGACTTTATGGCGGCACAGATGGATCGCATTAGACTGTACCTAATAAAGTGGACACCGAGTGCACATGAGAGGAAGGAAAGTGGGCATCAACGGACGGAAACATGGTTATACACTTGTTACGTTTCGCCTCTGTGTCCTGTTGTAGCCCTGCAGCAGGTGTAGCCACATGTGTCGTGTCAACAGCAACCTTCCCAGCTAAGCTAACGTGGTTACTACCAGTTAACACGCAGAGTAGGCAATGGGCAACTTTCCAAAGCAATACAAATGAGCCGTACTGCATAAACCAGGTGACTGGGAACCAGTGGCATTTTCCCGCCGACGTACACGGGCCGATTATGAGGCAATGGGCTTCTGGGGCAAAGACGTTTGGGTCATTTTGCAGTTATTTATTGGTCTGTTTGTGTCTCCTCGCAGTCATTTTGAGTGTCTTTGTAGTTGCTTTGACTCGCAATGCCACCCTGAAATGATCCAGACATTACCCCCAATAATTCAGACCGTAAATCAAACGGACTTCACTCCAAAGTCGGCCATTGTGTCGATAAACACACACATTTCTCTAGATTCTATTCCAGATCAGTGTTGTTGAGAAGCTGAGATGTTTGTCTGTAGACCCACTAAAACGTATGACAACACACTTCCTTGTGCACAAAGTTTTCTACCTGCAGCCTTCTGTGTTTTGAAAAGACAAACTGCACAAAGCGGCAACTAATCAGCCACTCTAGAAACCCCCGTCATGTGAAGAACTATTTACATTTCTGTATTTCAGTGCAGTGTGTTTCAGCGGCAGTAGCTTTCATCAGAGGGCTTAATTAGCAAGATGAAATCATCTCTATTGTTCGGTATACAGAAGCAGTGCCCACACACTCGGCAGCTCCGAGTTACAGACGGGCTTTTCTGGACTAAAATAAAGACTCCATTTCTGTTGCTATTTCTGCGGGCTGGAGAGTGCAAACTGACATGAGTTGAGCTCTGTAGCCGACCGAATGACGGTCGTGGTGACGCTCGACACCGCGGAGAGGCTACAGGTGGGCTCGATTATGTCTTAGCTGTTTCAAGATGATGCGATGTTGCGTGGCGTCCGTCCGCGGCTAGCTGTTTCTAAATGAAATGATGTTCTCACATGTGTCCTGTGCTTTGGCTGCCTGGTCCCAGGCCAACCTGCCTGTCACTGAATCGCCCAGAGCGTCTTTACAATCACACATTGATCTCTCTAGTGAGGCGATAACGATGATATGAGATCGTAGTTTTGCCAACTTTCTGGACGTTCATGATGTAAAAGCGTGTGTTTGAATGTTTTAAATGGAATTTGCTCTTCAGCCTTTCTGCAAACATATCAACACATCAACCACCAGCTCCAAGTGCAGCTTTTTCTGTGAAAGGAACATTTGCTGCAAACTTCGCCACCTTTACGAGAGCGGTTCATTCAGCCACAAACCTGCAGTCGTGTTTGAAATGTAATATTTCTTCCCTGTGCTTCACCTTCCTTTTACCTCACTGTTCCAATCCCCCACAAAAGCCCTTCTAGGGACAGTTGTTGCAAACTAGCATCCGCCATAAACACTATGACACTTGCATGAGATAGCTGTTTTCCGTGCGTCTATGCATGTGTCCCTATCAAACAAACCAGAAATAAATAATTAATAAATACAGCCGGCAGACAGATAGACAGATGGATGAGTGGACGAGGTCGAGCGTACGAAGCGCACCTTCATTAGAACTGATTCGGAGAGTTTCTCTCTGTTGACAATCTTGATGGCCACCTTCTGTCCCGTTATACAGTGGACGCCCAACTTCACCAGCCCTGGGAGACACAGAGAGGGAGAAACTGTTTGAATATCACAAATCATCATGCAGCGTGAAAACAGGAAGGGAGGGATGTCATAAATAATTCAAAAAGCTTTACTGACATTGTCACAAACATTGACCAGCTCACAAAAGACTGATTGTAATATTTGTTAAGAGGCCTGCTGGGATGAAAAGCATGTACTAATACCTATATATATATATTATATTATCATTATATATATATATTTATATATATATATATCCTGTGATGAATGTTATGAGATCCTTTAAGAAGGATGTAGCAGAATCAAGGCATGGCAGATAAGTAGAGAAGGATTAAACTAAATAGCTCTGCATATCATGTGTTAGATTCTGACTCAGCTGATGCCTCTTGCAGACGTCCTGCTCGCCTCTCCGCAAGACTCGAGGTAATTTTAGAAGGTTCCTACCTGTCTGTCCCTTCCCGAGGGTCTTCTCCAGCCGGTAAGGCCCCACATACTGGCTGGACTGGCCCACCGTCAGCTCCTTGCTGCTCATCCTTCCCGAGGTGAAATTCTATTCCTGATATAAGGCAGATCAAGATAGCGGTCGCTCCTGCTCCGTGCGTAATGCCGTAACGCACATCCCAAGCGGCTGTACGGAGAGGTGCGGAGGACTGGTCGTGATCTAAAGCCGGGCCCTGCAGGCTACTCCCATGTACTAGTTTGTCATGCGGCCAGGTCCGTGCTGGGAGTGAGAACCGGCCCAGTTTCCACTCTGTAAGGCCTACAATAAAGTATTTCCCAGACTCGGCTTGTGTCTCTCTCACTGCTGCAGCATCATTCAGAGGGAAGGTAGAAAAGATGAGAAAGAAGAGGACGTGTGAGGTTTGACCGGTGCCAGGGATGATGGGAGATATATCCCAGCCCCTGCTATAAATAACAGTAGTTTAAAGCTGATTGATCCGTTATAGCTTATGCAGCTGGTCCAAAAAAGTGTAGCAGAGAAGAAATGTCTCATTCAGACGTGGACAGGAAGGCTACATTTGCCACAGATAGATTTCTGTAACAGCAGAGTCTCAAATATCCCAAGTCAGAATGCCCTGATTGAATCCATTCTCTGATCGATATCAGGGAGACCCCCCCCCCCCACCTCCCTCCCTCCCTCCTCCTCGCTGCTGCTACCGTCCACAAAATGTTTTCATAATCCTCCACATACTTTCCCCCTTTTTTCTGCTCGAGCCGGGCCTCGTTTGGTCTCCGGGTCTGCGTTTCTGTGCAGATGCGGCGCTTGTCCAGATGATAATCTATTATCACAACAGCATCAGCAAGAAGAATGGGTTTTCCAATATCCGGTGCACACTTTGGCTCACCCCTCCCCGGCCCTGCATCAGGAAATAGAGGAAGAGAGGGGGGGGGGGAGAGCATGGAAGGAAAAAAAAATGAAAAAAATAAAAAAGGCAAAGAGCCTCGGGCAGAGCGGCCGGGCCAGACAGGCGAGACGCGCCCCCGGACAGGCCGGCTGCAGGCGGAGAGGCGCGCTCGATGCACCGGGGAAGGATCAGCGCTCGGCCCGGGGATGAATCCAGTTTCTAGAAACAACAAGCATCCTCAGCTGGCCTGGTGGTAGCCTCCCCGTGCTCCCTCTTCCTCCCTCCCTCCCTCCTTCTCTTCCTCTCTGTCTCTCTGTGTCTCTCCCTGACCGGCTATGCTCATGATATCACCGCATCTCCTCCCCTCAGCCGGCGCTTGGCTGTTGCCTCCCGCGCAGAATGACAACAACAAAATAAAAAAATAAAAAATGAAATGAAGAAAGATAGGCCTTTGCAGGAAAAAGATCTTTCAGGCTGTCAGAAGTTGTCCCTCATTCACGGGATGGCCTCTTCTCTTCCACTCCCCGCTGCTGCCCGTAATACTCCCTTTCTCTTTTTTTACCCACCTCTCACACTCCTCCTCCTCCTCCTCCTCCTCCCTCTCTCTAGCTTCCTTCTCTTCATCGGTCAGCATCAGCATCCGGGTTCCGCTTATCCCTCCACACCCCTCTCTGACTGTCTCTGTCGCCCCCACCCTTTTTTACTACAGCAAAAGTCCCACGTTATGTGATTGGCCTGCGAGAACAGAACAAAAAAATATATATATATCACCAAGAATACCAAGTAGCCCAGCACATGATGCAAGTCAGCCTCCTGGATGAAGAGGAGAGCATCAGATTCATATTATCCAAGACGAAACACACTTTATAGTCAGGGCATTTAAAGCTAGGATGGGTACTGTTTTCTTTTTAAAGAAACATTTGCTTTTATGTTTATATTCAATGTTATAATGCACATATATAACAGCGATCAAAAAAAAGCTCTGACATGAAAATTAAAAAAAAATTAAATCCAGTATCTGTTTGCAGGACTGTAAAAAACCCACCTTTTGTAAATGTCTGTAAATGTCACTTAAAATTTATTATTAAAAAAAACAAAAAAACAGTGGAAAAGTATTTTAGTTTAGTTTTTAGTATTTATGGCTTTTCTATACGTCCATCCTGACCTTGCCCAGGTTTGTCACGGGGCTGATGTTGAGTGTGTGTGAGCATGCCCGAGTGTGTGTACAGTTGTTTTTAGCATAGCTGATTGATACTATTTATTGAAATTTTTTGCACGTGCGGCAACTTCGCGCCAAAAGCCGCTAGCTTGACAGCCTTGAGTGCTAACAACAACCGCGTTCACGCTCACAATGACGTGTTCACGCTCACAATAACGTGTTCACGCTCACAATAACATGTTCACGCCCACAATGACGTGTTCACACTCACACCCATCATTCTGGGGGAGTGGCTTCGGAGGGAGGCCTGGTGTGACAGGGTGTCTGCGCGGCCGGCGTTGCCACTTTCTCGCTAGATTTAGCGGCTTTGAGAGCGAGCGCTGCCAGCTACTTCCACTGGGAAAGAGTTGGCAACGTGTCGGTTGGATCGACTTTTTAAATCTAGTTTACACTTTGTCGGATTCTCGAATGTTACCTACCGTAAAGACGAGCACCGCGACTTGACGTCGTCGTTCCCACTCAGCCCAATAGATCAGTTAATGAATGTTACGTCACAGTTAAAGGAGAATTAAAGGGGATTTATCTGTGTAATTGTGCAAATGAATTAAGTGAGTATTCATTTAGAAATAATTGGTGACTTGACTTGAGGAGATGAAAGTCAGGTAAGTCATTTTTTGTGTGACATCATGATTCGAAAATTACGAACGTGATAAAATAGAATAAAAACCTCCCGTGTCCTATCTCGTGCTTGATTTTCTCTTTCAGTTAAAATGAAATGAAAATACATTTAAAAAAAAAAAAAGAAAGAAAAACACTCAGCTGGTGACCCCTCTGACCCCCGGCACAGATCATAACGTGCGCTCACTAAACCGCCGGGTGCAGGGCGACTGCGTGCTGTGATTAAGGTTCACATTGTGATATCTGTATGACGCTGACTCACAAATCTTTATCCCTTTTAATCTTAATCTCTTGATGCAGCTCAGATTATCTAATGGTGCCATCATGTGTGTGTATGTAAGTGTCTGTGAGTGTGTGTCACTGTGTGGTAGATGGTTTCCCACATGAGACATTTAAAGAAGTACATATCAATATTTTTACACAATCTATAGCCAACAAATCTATATTTCTCCAAAATCTTAGATATTGAAAACAAATGTAACTTTTTTGCAACGCACATTTGTTTTACTGTTGAGTACATTCACCTCATTTTTGGACTCGATTGAAAGATTATTTATTGTGTAAACTAATCCTTACATCAAAACTGAGTGTGAAAATGTCATTATACATTTTAGACATAATAAATATCTAATTGAATTACTTTTAAACTTATTGATTTTTTAGTATATTAGTATTATGACACTAAAGAAAAGTAAGAAGACTGTCCAACTGTACTGTACTTCTTTAAAGAAGAATAATGTATGTTTATTACTCATTATACCTTTAAATGATTGAAGTTTTTTTTATTTCTACAGTTATTTATTTTATTTATATTTATTTTTTAATTCTATTATTATTATTATTATTATTATTATTATTATTTTTATTATTATTATTATTATCATTATTTCTCTTGACCATCACGTTTAGTACATTTCTGCAATTTTTGTGTATTTGACATTCTTTTTAAACAAAAAGATTGAAATAAAATAAAAAATTAAAAGTCATGGCACGTAAACATAGTTTTATGTCACAGAAATATTGTTTTTCTTCTCCAGCTCATTCAAAACCTCCATCCATAAATGCCCTACAGTCACAAAATACTTCTTTAAGCATCACAGTCTGGGGAGGCTTTTATTGTGAAATCAAGAACATGCTGAAGTCTCCACAGAGGCATCAGTGCAGTAGTGTGAGTGCATGTTCTCACCACAGGGTGGCGCTGTTATGCTGTTTAGGAGCTGTCTTTTGCTTTACTGGGGTTTGAGCACAGCAGGCCTACTTCCTAATAGTGGTGGAAAGTAAGTATATTGGTGGTAGATATACAGTATATATATATATATATTTAAAAAAAATAATAATTTTATGCTTCTTTACACATTTACTCCATTACATTTTAGAGGGAAGTGTTGTAATGGTTACTCCTCTACGTTTGTTTTACATATAAACTTAGTGGTTACTTTACAAAAAAAAAAAAAAAAGAGAATCTTATAAATTGCAGAGACTAAACGAGCCCCTTGTAATGTTTCATGTCCGTGATACAGACGTATATACAAACCTGTTGCAAAACGTTTTTCTTCTCTCCATCCTCATTAATTGCTCATTAATCGCACCTCCTGTACTCCTCTAGTTGCGTGCTCGCAGACTCTGCCTTGCCACTAGATATAGATACAAGACTACACGCTGAATACAAAGATTATATATGCATGTAAGATTACACGCTGAATACACAGATTATACATATATGCATGTAAGATTACACGCTGAATACCCAGATTATACATATATGCATGTAAGATTACACAATGAATACATGCATTCTTTAAAAAAAATATCATTTTCTAATGTAGAGCTGTTTCCTGAGTACATTTACTACAACAGAGCTGTGCTGCTTCTAGTGAATTCTTACTTGTTGGAAACATAATTAATATACAGTAATGTTTGTACTTCTGCGCTTTTACTAAATTGAGATTTTGAACGCAGGACGTTTACTTGGTGCATACTGATGGAATATACGTCACATTGCGGCATCACTACTTCTACTTAAATAATGGATGTGAGCAATTCTCTCAACCCTGCCATGATGACACACAGCAAACAACACATGAAATATAATAGAAATTAGCATCTTTTTTACATTTTTTAAAGTATTATTGTGAACCTTGTTATTTGATCACCCTGCTACTGCAGAAACGTTGGTGATGAGGTTGTTTGTTAAGAGATGTAAGACAAGTTTTTCTCTAAGTAGCTTTTAACAGAGCAAATGATGTAAGATATGATGGTTTAACCTGTGACAGCATATGTGGGGGTCAAGTAGAATAAAGTTTCACCCCTACCAACAAGGGCTGCATATAAAGAAGACTGTGTCTAATTAATTCAGGTGGTATTTTCATGTGTTTGTCATTAAAAAAAATAAAACGTATATCAGCTGTTAAAATAGCGGAGCAGATTTACTTGGAATAGAAGTTGATACAACAGCACAAACCAATTTAAAAAAGTTGCCATGTTGTCATCAGTTGCTGTGCATTGTTGTCAAACCCTATCGGTCTGATGAGGATGAGGCTTTGGGGGGAACGTCCCATGTTCCTGGGGTCAACGGATGTCCTTTTGTGTTCACTGGTCATTGTTCGGTCTGATTAGGAGAGTGAGTTGAGAGACGACGTCTACGACAAGTAGCCAGTGAGCTCATTTGAAGACAATAGAAAGCGAAATCGTGGGCAGAAGATCACGATGGCTTCAGAGGATGCATCCTGCCTCTTTTGCCCTCCACGCGGACTAGTTTACCCACATTCAACCGAAGCCCGCTCAAACGGGATTGGTCAGCACTACTCGCACTAGAAACTGAAGTCAAAACACTTTTGATACCAGAATCTTGGGAAAAAATGTAAATAAAATGTAAATATAAGCATGCTTCTTCATAATACCAAATTGTTTAAGTGTTGTTTGGAAATTAGAATTGGTGGGAAATTGCTTAGTATTCCAAACATCGTGGCTCTGTGAGCCTTTACCAACTCCCGCCTCTCTCGCACGCACCCCCACACACACTCCCCCCACACACACACACACACACACACTGCTGGGACCTCCCCTTACCCTTGCCCTTTAGGCTCTTCTCTGCAGACTCAGGCAGAAATGCTGTAACTCCTCCCCCCTCAGTGGAATCTCCCTCAGGCAGATCTGATGTCCAGGGCAAAGCAGCGTAGTCTCCCTCTGCTCATGCAACTGCAACATGTGCTGCCATGCACAGCATTGTGTTCAACAGGGGTCCTTGTAAAGATAAGGCTAAAGATTACAGTCCGACTTTGGTTGAATTTATTTGTCCCGTTTCAAAGTATCCTCACAAGTAGTGTGTGTATATGTGTCCGTGTGTGTGTGTGTGTGTG
>CALSCE010009415.1:1779739-1794330 GCA_943593645.1 Bovichtus variegatus | reverse complement strand
TTATAATATAATAATATTCCAGTTATTTTGTAGTGACTTGCTTATTTAACTTTTGGGGTGCACCCCAGGCTCGTCAAATCTACTTAGACTTTAGATACAAGGATAAAAAGATTAAGAATTGTTTGCTTTTGGTCTATTTTCCGCGGGAATAAAATACACCCATACTTACAAACATCCAAATGGTTCAGACATACGAGGCACAACTCTCCCTATGCCCAGGCTCCATACATCCAACCTCCAAATGGTGACACAGAAGAGGCCAACAAATAAAAATAAAAATCACAATTTGTTTTTATACCAATTATTTGATACTTTTATTTCCATTTATAAGTATTCATCTCAAGTCGACAATTTACATTACAGCTCAGCTCTCTGGAATTGTCTACAAGTCGATGTGCTGCTCGTCAGCGTTAGAGGGACAAGGGGAATGGCGGTAAGACGGAGGGACACCAGATAAACCTATAACAGGGGGAGGAGGACAGGGGGGGGGGAACTGTGGTTACTGCCACCACATCCCAAATTCAGCCCGAATCAACACAATGTTTGTCCCGCCATCATCTTCATCATCATCTTCACCATCATCCTTATCATCATCGTTGTCATCATTCAGTCCAGTGCTGTTGTGCAGAAGGGAATGCTGGGAACTTGGAGGGCTCAGTGCAGTGGACCTGGAAGAGAGGAGACGGATGAGATGGAGATGCACTTCAAGGCCCCACTTACGCCCTGTGATCTGTACCTGAAAACGTTAAGTACGAGCTGAAACGTCAACGTCGTTTTTTTTGGGCATTTCCAAGCAGAAATGTTTGCAAGAATGCAAAACATTCTCAGGTTCCCGTCTCTGAACTTGTGGGCTTTGCCGATTCCCTTTGCATATTTAATACTAACCTGAATACTTTTGGGTTTAATACTTTTGCTCAGACATTTTAAGATTAATGTTGTTTTCACTATTTTTTGGGATATTTCATAGACCAATCCAATCCCAGTGTGAGCCGATGATCTGATCACAATGCGTTCTGCGTGCATTAACAAGCTTCTTTTAGTTGTTCTTTCATCCAGATGATCACGTTAATCCCAGGTGTAAATGTAAATGTGCTCTACCTACAACCTCAGAGCGCTTTGCTTGGCTGTTAATATACAATCTTATAACATATTAAGATATTATGGGTAGCCTTCAGATGAGCTTAAAATTTGAATCAAGCATTAAAAAAAAAGGGTCGGTTCATGGGGTTTATTAGTCTGTTAGCATGTCTATGGAGAAAAAAAAAAAAAACTACCGGCCCGATTTTCATGAAACTTGGAAGGGTGTAGCATGAGCCAAGGAGGAACCCATTCAATTTGGATTAGATAATCCAATCATCATTGGAATGAAATTTATTAGAGCTACTTTCTAAATTCAAGCTAGATCTATCTGCAGATACCACTAATGAGATTTTCCTCATTTGTAATTTAGGTTGGGCCGATTTGATTCGTCCTAAGCAGGGAACCAGCAGAAACTGAAGCAGCTCGATGAAATCCAGCCATCATTCACTTTATTATTTGCTTATCCTACTGTTATAAAGGCGTTAAAATGTCTTCCATGAAAAAGGCCTGTTGCTCTGTAAAGAGTTCACTTTGTTTACGATCATCAGAAATAGCATCCGGTAAATCAAACAACCTGAACTGCTCGTGGACAAGGAATGAAATCGGCAAACGATGCAACGTCCTTACATTTGAGGTGGGAGGGCGACTCCTCATGACGTCCCCTCAGCTGCGCTCTTCACACAAGCAGCAAAGGCCTCCATCAGATCTTTGCAGCCCTCGGCTCCCTTCTCTGCCACACTGGAAGAAAGATTAAACGACAGTTAGATCACAGTCGAGATAACCCGCATTTCAATCTCCAGCGTTTCCTTTTAACACATGGCTGTTGCATTTTAATGTCACCTTCTCACACAGAGGGCATGCGAGTTGGAAACAGGAAGGAATGACGGAGCGCTTTAGTCTTGCTTTTGTCAGCATTAGTGGACTCAACCTAAATCCCAGTCCAACTAATTCTGTTGACAATACAGATGCGCGGGTCATGTGCCAACAGGTTTCGAAGGCAGTAGGATTTTCCTCCTCTTGAAGGTTATGGAAAGTGACTAATGCTGTCAGGGTGCTAAGTGTCTCCCTCAATGTGTCTCCCTCATCGTTTGAGGATATCCAGGGAAACTCTCCCCAAATGTTCTGTAAATTTGAAATGCAAGAGGCTGACAAAGACAGAAAAAACAAGGATGAGACAAAAAAAGGGCATGAAAGTGAGAGAGAGAGGGAGAGAATGTGGACTAAAAGATTACTTCACGCTCCCATCCCATGCAGGAGCAAACACAGCAGCAGACAACGCCACAATGCATTAGGGTGATGGAGCGAAAGGGAGGGGGGGGAGGACAGAGGGAGGCGGGAGGGATAGAGAGAGCATTGTGGATGCACCCATCTGTTTGATAGGACACCAGAGAGGGAGGGAGGGAGGGAGGGGGGGGGGAGGTTGCGTGATTGTGCAGAGATGACGAGCCATGGAGGTAAGAGGGTGAGCCCAGAGGAGGAGGGGCTTCATGATGCGTGAATGTAAACTCCGTGCTTTGACTCCTCCCATCGCTTCATCACATCCGAGCTGCTCTCTGCTCTGCTTTTCCTCCCATCCCTCCTCAACCCGGGGCAGCAATCCTCACCCATCCCTCCGTCCTGGCAGCTCACGACTAAAATAACAGGTTTGCTACTAAAATTCCTCATTCGGAGGATAAGGCTAGTCATTTCGTGGAATTGGCAATAAAAATTCAGGAGCGGATTCAAATGGTTTGTGGCGGAGTCCGCCAATCCCGTGCAGGATTCACAGGAAACGCTGCATGCATGTAATTCAGCATTATGTAATTTTATCTCATCAACATCCTCCTCACACTCTGCTACAGCTGTATCAATAACTGTATTGAATTACTGAGCCAACACTTCCTACTGCCACGACATTACATTAGAAGTGTTCAACTGGCAAAAACTGCTTTTATTGTGAAACAGTAACAGGAAATGCCCTAGGCACGATTTTACATTATATTTCTGCAACATGTCGGACCGACAATGAACAGTTAAAGAAAAGGGAAAATTAATGCAGCAGAACAACAATTTCTTTCTTTCTTTTTTTTTTTTTTACACTCTACACATTCTTCTGCCTTTTAAAAAGCTGGTGCCTACGTTACCCAGCATGCATCTTGACCAGTAAGTGACATCACTTGAGGCATATCAATTTTTTTTTTTTTAAATATCTGACTTCACAAAGCTCCCTCTGGAGCCATTATGCAACATTTTCCACTAATCATTATCAGCCTAGTGATCATTCCAACACACCACAGAGTACAATGAAAGTCTATTCTGCAAATGTAAAAAGCGTGGAACCACCATGAGCGTCAGAACCATTTTAATATACGAGCTCAGCTCCAGCAGGTCATCTCTGCTGCTTTATCTCTTTATGTTGTGGCCGTGTGCCTGTTTGTGATGTAACACACACACAGCTGGCTGCTGCAGATTATCACTCAGCACTTTACTTTGCCAGCAGGGATAGAGCGAAGTGTCTGAGTGTGTGTGGGAGGGTGCGCGCAAGGAAACGGGAGCCATTGAGCCTGAGTCACTGCAAACATTCATTTCTGCAGGTTTGTTGGGAGTGTGCGTGTGCTTGGACACACTCAATGAGTGCTTATGTTTGACGCACTGCATTGATGACCCAACATCAGCGCAGAAGAAAGTTTAACCCCGAGGGTGCGTTGCCAGATAATCCCACCACAGCACCACCGTTGGTGCACCAGAACACACCGGCATGTGCTTCAATCCAGAGGGAGGAATTATATCCACAGATCAGATTCAAATCAGCAGTTAATGCTTTATTATGCAACATGGAAAATGTGGGCTCTCCTCAAATTTGGATTTTTCAAAATAAAAGCACTTTCAATTCAAATGCGATATCATTAACCATCATTATGCTACAGATCCACTCATCTGATTCCACGTGTACGCATGTATATGAACTGCACACAGGGGCATTAAAGAAAGCGTCAGAGCAGGGCGGTCACATGTACAGAGGGGGGGGGGGGGGGGGGGGTGATATCACCACCACTGCAGCCATCACGCAACCTCCTGAGAGAAAGCACGACTCTGAGCAGGGTGATGTTACAGGGTCATGGGGCACTGCTGGGTTGTCATGGCGACCTTGTCGTGTTGTTGTCTGTCCAACCCATACACGATACACTCATTACCTTATATTAAAACCAAACTTCTCATTTGAGATGTGAAATATTTACATCGACCAGTGAATTCATCTCCAGAACTGGTGAATCTGCAGGATTTGTTTTCTAAACCAACTCCAGCTCCTGACATCAGCGATGATGTCGGCACGTCCAGAGGGACGTTGTCCTCCCATCTTGGACACAATCAGGAAATGAAGGCTGAATTATTTAGACTGAGCTAGCGGTCCACTGGGACAAACATACATAATACATCACTGAGCAGGTGCAAGCAGACGAAGATTATGTAGAGGCCAAATATTAGTGGAGAGGTCACGTGATTAAGAGTGTGAAGACTCATCCAGAATCAATATGTGGGAGTCTTAGGACAGTGTTTCCATAACCTTCGGGTGTGTGACCCCGTAAAACAAAAGCAATGCATGTGACCCGCCGTCACAGTTTGCATGACATAATATCGTGTAGCAGAAATATTGTTTTCCTCCTCTCCCAGACCGATAATCTCATAACCCTTCAGATTTAACTTCCGTCCCCCGGGTTGACAACCAGAGGCTGAGGCAGCAGCACGGAGGAGAGCCAAGCATCTTTTTTTAAATAAACACTGTCCATCTTTAAGAAAAAACATTCTATCTATATATATATATAGATATATATATCTATATATATATATCTATATATATATATCAGACTATATTCTGTCCACTGCACAGTAAGAAAAGATTTTGAACATATAAACACAAGGCAACATTAATAGAATGATAAGTTATTAATTGCATTTCACGTTGTACAAATTGAGCACAGACGTGGAATTTTTCTCTGTTTGTTCGATGGAAAAGGAAACAATGGTGCAAGTTGGAAAAACGGGTTTATAAAAAAAAAAAAAAAAAAAAAAAAACCCTTCTGGGTTTTTAAAAGTTCACCGGATATTAATTATTTTGAAAAAAAAAAAAAGAAGCAGATGCTTAGCTCTGTGACTTAAATACAATAAAACATGAGTCACAAACTGGAGAAAGGGTCTCCCGCTAACTAATGCAGTTGGCATGAGTATTCATGACGGACGGTGCAGCATGGGTGGAGGCAGAGGGCACTTTGTTACCAGTGTGACACAACTACAGCGCAGACTTCTGCAGAGTTACCAAATTCCTAAATGCACCAGCACTGTTTCCACTGGTAAAAATATACATGCATGTCACATAAAACTGCACGCAATCTGAGTGTGTGTGTGTGTGTGTGTGGAGGTCAAAGGGAGGGGGAAGGGGCTGCATGCTTATCTTTCACTCTTATGAAAGAGCCTGGGGTCTCAAAGTACACAGGCTCACCACTAACAAACATGTTAGCTAAAGGAGTTAGAAAATACTATTCATGGTGAATATTAACAAAGAACACACTGAGCTGTGTGTCAACATGGGCATTATAAAAGTGTGAGTACATTTATTATCAAAGAGACTCGCTGCAAAAAACATTCTTTTTTTTTTTTTAAAGTGGAGAAAAAAAATACAGAAAATATTTTTTTATTTAATCTCTTTTTCAAGTGTTTTATTTTTTAATAAATGTCTGCATCTCGAAAAAAGGTTTCTGAATCCAAGTAAAGAAATTATTAAAAAAAATTAAAAAAAAAGGCATTAAAAAAAGGCATTTAAAAAAAAAAAAAAAAAACAAGCTGAAATAATATACTTAAGAAAGTTAGACTGAATGAATTACAGACACAAAATCACTTAATATGCAGAGTTTTGCAGTGAATAAATAAAGAATAAATCAAAGTG
Source organism: Bovichtus variegatus (assembly GCA_943593645.1). NCBI lineage: Eukaryota > Metazoa > Chordata > Actinopteri > Perciformes > Bovichtidae > Bovichtus > Bovichtus variegatus. The sequence continues at coordinate 1,788,329 of CALSCE010009415.1, read as the reverse complement.
CACAATTGGTCCCATCTTTAAATAAAACTTTATTTTTAATATTTGTTCGACAAACACTGCTATAGCATTATTCCAGATGTTTAGAAAGGGTGGAATTTCATATATAAACTATTTTTACCTTTTTTACCACAGTCACTTTTAATGGACTTAGCTACACTGAACAACAAGTCACGTTTTAAAGGGCATTCCATGGCGTCTTGTCTCACACACTTCACTTCTGTGGGACTTTGCTCGTGTGACCTTTACAAGGTCAGAACTACTGCGACTCCTTAAAAGAAACGTCGTAAAAATGGATCCTCCCATTTAACCACATAAAAAGCTCGTCCTGAAACGGTGGGAAAACCAATCAAATCGGACCTGTAGTGAGCATAAAAGAGATGCATCTCACCACAACAAGGAGGGAGGAGGAGGAGGGGGGGGGGGGCTACAGCCAACATGGCCGCCTCTTGCTTATTTGGCTGTCCTGGTTAATAGAAGCAGGTGGAGCAGTAACATTATCTGTGGCAGGAATATATGGTGTCCCACACACACAGTGTCACTCGTACACACGCCTCTCCGTGGAGGCTATAAATACAGAGCGGTTCTGGTGTTCGTTACACGGAGACAGCCATGTTAAATATACAGTTGAAGGGTAGCAGTGTGCTGGGGTTGCCTCTACACCTCCATCATTCAGCTGATACACAGGAGCATTTGTCACAGAAGTGGCCATATGCAGAGCGTGGGGGGTGTGGGGGGGTGGGGTATCGGGGCAAGAGTATTTCGAAATTTAACTCACTTTCACTTAAGGAGACCTAATAATGTTTTCAAGTCAATGTCAATGACAGCATCTTAGAGGGCAATTGTGTATTTTTCAACCTGGGCCCTAATATCACATGTTTGTGTGTCCAAGTAGCTAAATTGACAATTTTTTGCCATTGAGCGAGAGCGCTGCAGCCGCGGAAACGGGCTGCAATGTAATCGCTGGGGGCTATTCCGCGCCCTCAATATTTAGCTATGATATTAATAACTTTCTGTCACACTCTCTCAAACGCTCACATTTCTGGCAACAAGTCAGAGGACACACTATCAAACATCCCAGATCAAATGATGTTACAGAAAAACTATTATTTCACTCTAAGCTCATTTCCACTCGTCAGTGGCACAAACAAGCACTTTTAGTGGACGTACACTGATGGTTCGAAATTGCCCCGTAGGATTACATTGGAGCCCATTTAGAAAAAAAAAAATGGTTGTCGGAAATAGAGACTTATGCACAAAACTCATTGGAAAATAGGTTGAAACATACAGCAGCTGTCAGGGGACCAGGGTCCAGAGAGGATCAGATTAACACTGGTTTAAGGCCCCAATTGCTGATGCTACCTTGACTTTCCACTTTTCAAGGTCATGGGTTCATATTCTGCTGATATCTGCACGCAAAAGGCCCACATGCACTAAAAACATGAAACCATGGCATGTAGCACGAGATCACCACCAACCCATTGTATGTACTGTGCTTAAAAACACAGAGTGCTAACGGCCCGGACCCTCACACCCCATGACTGAACCATGTCTGCAGCTTTTACACAAGCGCAGCTGGTTTTTACAAATGATTGATCTCTTATATTCATGAAAAGCTCAACTCTGACTCGTCAAAGAAATATGTCAATCATAAGCCTCTAATTCCAATGGATACAATTCCAAATGTCCCCTGATACTTAATAAAGAAGTCCAAGGGGGTGGTGGTTGGGGGGGGGGTCAAAGTTGGCACTTGCAAAACTGTTAGACATGATTAGCCAACCACCCACGCCTCCCTGCTCCACCTCGACCTGTTGTCTAATCTAAGGGCTTCACACACTCACTGTCAGCTTATCAAGGCCCTACAGTCTGGAGCACACTTGAAAAATAAATAAAAAATGTAATTAATAAAAACACATTGTCAAATTATCCCTCAAGTATTCAAGAAAGGTAGTGATAATCCATTGGATCAGAGCATTAAACCTTAGCTTAGTGACCGCAACTAAACTAAATCTGTCCAAACGGGCTGTGAAGAGAAGACGAGGAGATGTGCACCAGAGTGTCACGTCATTGCTCTTCTAATGACACAACAACAGGGTCTCTGAACAAATGCCACAACCGAAAGTATCCCTGAGCTGGTGTCCTTGACCGTTGACAGGAGGTTAAAAAAAGAAAAAAGACGGTGGAGACAAACGGAACGAGCTAACGCAAGGCATTCTGGGGAAAGGGAGGCGAGTGACGCAAGCAGATTCCCAGCCTCCATCCATGCGTACGGATGAGCATCAAACACCACCCCGCTGCCACACATCATTAATCCCCAATCACTCTCCCATACATAGGGTACCCCAAGTTCTCATAACCCCCTGCAGCCGCTGTCGAATTCAGTTACATTTACCACAGTTACATTCACCCACCACCCTCAGCACCAACCTCAACGTCCTCTGAAGAGACTCCATTTTAGCATGGCGCATTATAGGATGCTGCGTCCTTCTATCAAGTCGCCATTAGACCGCGTGAGGTCAAATCAGCCCCGAATTTCTTTTGTTGTTGCAACATTTGGCCCAAGCTTGGCTGTTGGACAGCTTGTTGTTAGCTAACGTCTAAACAGCTTCTCCACCTTCGACATCTCAGCAAATGTGAATGTTTGAAGGCAACTCTTGAAGGAACATCCAGAAGTGGACCAACGATTTCACGAGCTTCCCATTGGGGTCGTGATAAAAGAACTGTGCCTTCACTGCAGGCAGCACATAAAAATGGAATAAAATAGAAAGAAAAGGTAGAAGAAACAGTCACACAGCATGCAGAGCGTCCCCCTACCATTTGTCCAGGTCAGCCTTGATGCTGGCACAAGCAGCAGGGACGGGGGCCTCGGCGGGGGCGGCGGCGGTCTCGGAGTCCGACATGTCTGCGGTGGTGCTGTGTGGTGTTGAGGGTGCGTGTCCTGTCCTGTTCCTGTCCTCCACCTATGGACCCAGTGCCACCAAGAAAGACAGAGAGAGAGAGAGAGAGACAGAGAGACCGTGGAGTTGAGAGTGAGTTTGTGAAAGGGGAGGGCGCACAGGAGGAGATGGGAGGAGATAAACATGTGAGATGTGAGTGGGCAGCACACGTGTGTACACAGCAGTCGGGGAGGGGGGGGCACAAGGGTGAAGGGCCAGTGACCCAGACTGAAGTACAAAGGCGGCAGATAGGGTGACAAGGACAAAAAAAAAAGAAAAAAGGGAAGTTTGAGGTTCCTTCATTGGTGTCCAGTACCTCAACACCAAGTGGGGTTCTTACCCAGCGGTACCGCTCAGGCCCGGAGAAGCTGCTCTCCAAATACTACATTTTCCATCAGCAGCAGAGGAAAAACTCATGATTTCAAACCGAAGCAATTCACTTATTCATTTCAAAGTCCATGCACAATGTGATGGAGCGCGTGTCCTCCAACATGAAGTCGTCTGCCCATTGAGTTGTGCCACCTACTGGCAGCGCTGTGCGAGAGCGTCTTGATGCGGGTGCAGTTTTAGCACAGCACATGGCAGCCATGCTTCAAAAAAAGCTCAGGGAATGTGAGGCAGCAAAATGTTGGGTTTTTTTGGCTTAAAATGAAAGGACATCTGTTTATCATGAGTGTCTTTTATGATCAGCATAGTAACATCAGCATAGTACATTGTATACTGCATTTATAGCAGCCCGGGTGGGAGCAGTGGCCACATGGAGACGCACGTTCTTCAAGGTTTTTCAAGGTCAGTCAAACTAACTTTGGCCTGGGGCCTAAAGATCATTCTCGCTGTCAATTATTCTGCTGATTTATTTTCTTCCCGTTTATAAAACGTCAAACACTGAAAAGATGCTCATCATAACTTCCCAGAGATATTCAGTTTAAAATGACGAAACTGAAAAAAAAAAAAAACTTCTTCTCGTGGGAGAGGCTGGAAATCCATAATATTCAGTTAAAACTTTTTTTTTTTTTTTTTTTTTTTTAGATCCATCGACTAAGCTTTGAATCCACAAAGATGTCATTTTTAGTTTGGATATTTATTTTTTTTTTGTGATGAGATTCAGCTGCTAATCTGATGTCTGCCTACAATAAATATTAAATTATATATTTTTGCATTTTCATAAAGGTTGCTGGCAGAAGTTTGCGTAGCCCAATTTCAGCATGATTTTGGGGAACTGACACTTTTAACAGGATGAAGAACTAATGACCGAAGATTATCACTTGTGTAATGTTACATCAGCGTTATGCAACCGCCTGCACGAGAGGCTGCTGCTGAGCATGTGGACTACTTTTGTGTGCAAACTCATTAACTCCTGTGCAAAGTTTGCATTCCGACTATAAGCCTCTACTCATACCAAAGCCCACTTTTATTCCCCCCCTTCTTAAACACAGAAATCTTGCTTGTTTTTCTACCTTTTCTGGCGTCTCAACCTGTCTCGTGCGTCGCCGGCAGCTCTTAGAGGCTCGTGACCCGCTGCACACCTGGTAGAGGGCTGATAATTAAATGGTACCTATGACTCATGGGATATGTAGTCCTGAGCGAATGCACTCGTGTACATCCTCAGGCTGTTTCCAAAGTGTTGAATCGTAGCCGAGGCAAAAAGGGAACAACAACCTTCTTTTTTTTAAAAGTATTTTTAACCCCCTGCTCAACATGTGATATCGAAAACCACTCACATTAACCTGTGTCTGCCGTTTCCTAAAATAGTGCTAACTACTCATTCATATTCCACAAAGAGCTGGAAAAAAGTGTGTCGTGTCTAAATTACATCAGCATAAAATGTCAACCAATTAACATCCTGCATGGAAAACCTCGTCCTGTCACCTCCACAAAATGATGCACTCTCATGCATAAATTCTCCAGCATGAGGTACAAGATAGCACAAAGTTAGGGGGAAAAAGTGTAAAAAAAGTAATACTATATATGTATGTTATATTATATGATGCAGCACTAAAAAAATAATTAAAAGCACATGGTCTCCAAATCATTCTGTGAAGAAGTTTCTGAGCAACAAAAAAAAAAAGAAAAAAGCTTCAATGCGAAGCATATAAAAATGTGTTTCAATGAGAAGCTCATTCCACACATCCCTGTGAGCCCATGTGCACAATCACCAGAAGGAACATCATGTACTTTAAGTCACATACGTGTCTTCCTGTGCAGAAAGCCAGCATATGAGCTCAAATTCAGAAAACAAACCCATTGATTCCTACCTATGTGCAGACGGGACGTCTCGGTCCTGAGTTTGACGGCTCGAAAAAGTTTCTACCTGAGTGCAGAAAATGCCAAGGGGGGCTTCAGTGTGCTGCTCTGTAGGGAAGCTGCTCTCACTGGAAGGGGGTGTGTGGCTCTGCTTTACGGTGCATGTGTGTGCATGTGTGTGCTCATGGTATGTGCACTGTCAGGGGTTGAACAACAGCGGGGGAGGGGGGCGAAAGAAAGGAAGGAAGGAAGGGAGGGAGGGAGGAAGGGAGGAGAAAGAAAGAAAGAAAGAAAGAAAAGAAAAGAATTGCAAGTGGCAAGAGAGCAACAGACTAAAAAGGAAAGAGCATCTGTTGGAGATTCTATAAAGGTTGAAGAGAGCTATGGGCAGCAGGGTGGAGGAGGGGCGTTAGAGCATACACATGTACAACATGTCTGCCCGGTATGCATGGTGGTGTACATGGTGGTGTACATGGTGGTGTATATGGTGTACATGGTGGTGTACATGGTGGTGTGCATGGTGTACATGGTGGTGTGCATGGTGGTGTACATGGTGATGTACATGGTGGTGTACATGGTGGTGTATATGGTGTACATGGTGGTGTACATGGTGGTGTGCATGGTGTACATGGTGATGTACATGGTGGTGTATATGGTGTACATGGTGATGTACATGGTGGTGTACATGGTGTACATGGTGGTGTACATGGTGGTGTGGATGGTGTACATGGTGGTGTACATGGTGTACATGGTGGTGTACATGGTGTACATGGTGGTGTGCATGGTGTACATGGTGATGTACATGGTGGTGTACATGGTGATGTACATGGTGGTGTACATGGTGGTGTACATGGTGGTGTGGATGGTGTACATGGTGGTGTACATGGTGATGTACATGGTGATGTACATGGTGGTGTACATGGTGATGTACATGATGGTGTACATGGTGGTGTGCATGGTGATGTACATGATGGTGTGCATGGTGGTGTGCATGGTGGTGTACATGGTGTACATGGTGGTGTACATGGTGATGTACATGATGATGTACATGGTGGTGTACATGGTGGTGTGCATGGTGTACATGGTGATGTACATGGTGGTGTACATGGTGGTGTACATGATGATGTACATGGAGGTGTGCATGGTGGTGTACTGTGGTAAGGTTGACTTCCCAGCACCATAAAAAGGTGAAATATGACAAATGCACACACACACACAAGCACACACACACACACACACACACACACACACACACACACACACACACACACAAGCACACACACACACACACACACACATACTCACACACACACACAGACAGACTGCTTTGTAAAACAACACCATCAACAACATAAACCTGTTTTACAGGTGGACATTGGCTTGCAGCAATTGGGGATTTGAACACAAAGAGTGTGTGTGTGTGTGTGTGTGCGTGTGTGTGTGTGTGTGTGTGGGGGATGTGATACCTCGCAGGTGATAAAATCAGCGGAGGCTTCAAAGTCAGCCCGTAGGTCACGCAGGAGGCCGGCCTGTGTATGTTGTTACACTACACGATGGGCGGACTGGCTGTAGAATATGAGACGGATGTTTAAAGCAAGGCATCTTGGGAAAAATACTCCACACTGTGACCAATGGACCTTCAAATGTTCTAGATAGAGGACTTTTTACGCAGCACTCAGCACTTACAAACAAGTATTTTTGGATTCGTGCATGTTTATAGTACACACACCTGTTTATTCCACATATGTATATATTATTACAGCAAATGTACATTCTGTTTTATATGTATACATTTGTCTTATTCCTGCATTTTACTTGCACCATTATGTCTCGTGCGCTATTTAATTGCAGTTTTTTTTAAATGTATTTTTCAATGTCTGTACGTTGCATTGTTGGAGGAGCCGCCGGGGACTTTCATTGCCAGAAACGTCGCTGCAGCTTTTGCGCATATGACAATGAAGCCTTTGAATCTTTGAGTCTCGGTCAGATTGCACCCGCAGTGTTCCCGCCAGTTTCTTGTAAAACCTTGATGTTCCTGCCTCACGGTCTCTGCTGACTGACAGCGACGACCTCAGGAATATGACTGATGGCTAATATACTGCTGTGAGAAAACACTTATCGTCAATACTAAAGTTTAAACTAAAGCACATAATCTCATCCAAATTTGTATACGGATTATTGGCAAACGTGTGGCGCTCCCTTCCAAGCAGCTCCCAACGAGAGCACGCTCAGACTTGATAACAGCTTCTCTTCCGACACCTCGCATCTTATGAAACAGAGAATCATGACCGTTTGAATGTGTGTTTGTACATCTGAGAAAAGTGCCGCGTGTGTTATATGCTCAACCTGTGTGTACATTTCTCCAGTGGAACTGCCTGAGGACACAAACTACATCTCAGTGTAAACAGACGACTGGGTTTTGTTGTTTGTTCTCCGAAGTTCCAAAACATATAAAATCTTCTTATAAAACTTGCTCAGACCCGGAGAGCACATTTTCTGCGCGCTATGTGATATTAATGTAAAAGTCCAGCTGTGTCTTCTCTGTCTCTGTCCTCTCCCTATGTTTGCTCTGTCTCGCGGTGTCGTTCCACACTTGTCCACCAGACGTCCCCGTAGAGTTCCTGCCTCTGTCCATCAGCCCATCTGTCATCTGTCCTGCACAATCCAATGTTTAACTACTTGACCTGAAAGAAATTCCTGAAAACTTGGAGAAATTACAAAATAAAATAAAAAATACCCTCAAAGAAACCTCAATAATATATTAATACAACAATGAATTATAGACATATTAGGTTTTAATATCTTTATATTTGAAAGAAAAAAACATTTAAATTCTTATTACTTGTTTTACTTATACACCAGGTCTGCAGGATTCTAAACAATGAAGAAGTAAACACTATATGCACAAAATACTGCAGTATTTCAAATCAGTGGATAATGTATTAAAAATAGTCACTTTTTATAGCCACAGAAAGAGGCAGAGGTCTGTTGTGTAATCGTTTAGACTTCATATATATTATATGCACGGTTATCTGCAGGAGAACATCTTATACATCACATTTTTATCCTGACTGATATTACTTCAATATCTAGATGATTTTGCACAACACTTTTCTAAATTGTATTTACTAAAGCAAATTTAAATCTAAAAGCCAGATGAAGATGGACACGTACAGGAAACAACAGCTGATGCCAGTCTGTAACAATACGAAACAGCAAAAACAATTTTAAGAGCATTTTAGAAAAGGATTTTTCACCTTCAGGTTTGAGAAAACAGAAAGCAAGATGGGCCAATTATGAGACAATGAGCCCCCGGACACATACGTGCAAAAGGTCCCAACATAGACACACAGACTTTATAGTTGTGTAGCCTGTTTTTGAGGTTGTTTAGCCTGTTTTTGAGGTTGTTTTGC
>CALSCE010009415.1:1735612-1747224 GCA_943593645.1 Bovichtus variegatus | reverse complement strand
GAGGACAGAGGACAGAGGACAGAGGGGGTCGTATCCTGTACAGGCTGTAAAGTCCACTGAGACACATGTGTCATTTGTGACATTGGTCTGTATAAATAAACACTGTGTTGCTGCTGCACTGTGTCCTTGTGTTGGAGTTCTGTCTTATACGTTATGTATAATATACCACTCACAATGTCTGTTGTTGTATTTCATGGCGTCATCAACCTTACATTTCTGTGTTATTGTGGTTATATAAATGTAATTTATGTTGCCGTTAGACAAGGTGCGTGGCTCCCTTTATGTGCAGCAAGCGAGAGAGCGAAACACTTGTTTTGATCTCAGACACCACTGGAATGGAATTCTACTCATAATATAATACTAATTATATCAGTGTAGCCTGATCTTTATCTGCAATTGCAACAGAAATACTGGATTTATAACACAATTAACAGACATGCAACAAAAAAAGAAAAATGGCATTATGAGAAAAAAAAAAAAAAAAACGGCCGTACACAATTTAAATGTGGATTTGAAAATTCGAACGTCAACGTGACGAACGAAGCTTCAAACAATTCTGTACAGACTGCAGAAATATCCCCGTGTGCACCAAGTGTGGGTTGAGTGCACAGTATGTTGGCATTTTGCAGAAGTGGGACAGACCTTGCTGTTTGGACATGCACTTCAAAGAGCTCAAGACCGCTCGTGTGGGTTTTGGGAGGGACTCAACGCTCCCATGCCAACACACTGTACTGCCTCGCCGTGGGTGCACGCAGTACGCAAAACAGCAACCTGAATGTTTTCAGACGGATGCATTTAAGGAAAGTACAATAGAGCAGAGCCAGAGAAAAGGGGTCAGTCAGAGGAAGGCTGGGGTTGAACAGGAAGCGCCTCCATTAGCGGGCCACTGGAGGCGGGTTGTGGGTAATTAAGTGCGGGTTGAGTGTGGGCAGTATGGATGATAACCAGCAGCACGCTCACCCTGCTCCCACGCTTTCTGACTTACAGTGCGACTCGCCCCACTGAGGAAACCTGTGGCGGGTGCATTGGAGAGCAAGTGGAAGACGCTCCACAAGCAACACAAGAAAAAGACAAGTTGGATCAAAAACCAGATTCAAACCGATGATCTCCTCAGCTTTTATGTAGGCTAATGCATTTTTTGCCTTTGGGTCCGTGTACTCACATGTTCGTGTAGGGCCAAAATTATTTATGCAGCATTTAAAAGGACTCTATAATTCAAGATGAGGGGAGAGTTTGCATCTTACAGTTGATGTTCAGTGGCTCAGAAAGGCTGGAGCTGGTGTGGAAAAGGCCTTCGGCTCAGCGCGTGGGTACAACTTATTTTCCTTCGCACAGATGAAACAATTCAATAATTGCCGAAGTGAACCGGTGAAATCACATCAGAACTTTCCGATACTAAATATGAACCGATTAGCTGATCTGGTCATTTCCCGGTGCATCATAGACTACGCTCACACTGCATTCTTTTACATTTCTTTTAAACATAGAAGATTTTTTTTTTTAAATAGTGATGCCATTTTCTATAAACTCACCACGATCCAGTCACAATCCTGAAGAACCCACGCGGAGGAATCTCACCGGCGATCAAAAAAGCCAAGCATTTGCCGTTTCTGGCTCCTCAAAATGTGACGTTTTGATGCTTTTCTTTTGTCGTGCATGATCGTAAACTCCAAATGTTGGGATTTGGGACGGCTGGTCAGATAAACTAAAGACATTTGAAGACAACATCTCGCTCTGTGGGAATTTATCACGGGCATTTAGCACTTTTTGGTAGACCTTAAGTAAAAAAAAAAAACATCATATTAAAATCTCTAATGAATATAACCATTAGTTGTTGACACTAACTGTAGAATTCTTCACTGCAGCAAATACTAGACGGTTGGTTAATACTCATCGTTGGTATCGGCCCTGAGAAAAACGACCTGGTCCCCATCACGTCCTTTCTCAGTGCTGAGTGCAGGACAGTTTTGTTGAACTGAAAGCAAATATGACCGTACCTTAACCCCACTAATAATCAGCCAGTCCATCCAGTTTCTCTTTGCTCAGCAAAGCCGAGTGCACATTGGAGGGGGCAGCTCTTGCGGTCATTGATTCCGAGTCTACACGATCATTGCAAAAGGAAGCGAGTGAACTTGGATGTACTTGTGATACACGGCGACGCTGATTAATTCCGATTTGAATATTCCAAAATGTGAGCGGCACGCCATGTGGTGCGGCTCCGCACGGCTTTTGGTCGCTCGCACGGATTGCGCTCCGTGTTGCATGTGAGGAGAATGAGGACAGTGAACGCAGCCACGGGAGGCACTGAACATGTGTTGCAAATTTGCATCCAGGGAACCTGCGAGCGTGAAAATAATTCGGGGCGGGTGAGAGAGTTATATCAAATCAGATTAGATCCACCGTCATGTCCCAATACGTCCCGTCACATCGCATCAGGACGTCAAGAGCGTCTATCTGTGACTCCCGCCGCTGCTAATCTCCCCGCTCTGCTTTCCCAACATTTACTCAGCAGGAGAAATAAGGCCATACAACCATTATCCATTGTCTGTGCAGTTCTCTAACAGCAGGGGAGGTACCACTTTACAGTCAACGCACACACTCACGCACTTCTTCCACTGCACTGATAATTCGAAGACAGTGGGTAATGGTAAGAATCCTCCGCCGCTCATGTATAACAAACACAGAGCAATCAAAGGCTGATTAGGTCTTACGCAATACATGTCCGTGTCTCTATATGTCATCATTAGTTACATGCACTTCACTTTCAAACGCTTACTATGGTAAGTAACCGTTATCTTACATTTTTTCAAGACTTTCTCGTGCCTGTAATCGTTTTTATTTAGCGTTCAGTTTGTAAAAGATTCTCAGAGCTTCAACTATTTTCAGACACATTTTAAGCGCGTCGAACGAACTAATCATTCAAACTTGTATTTGTTCATTTGATTAAAAGAGTAGAGAGCAAACGTTATCACACAAGAAGAAGTAAGACGTATGTGTAGAGGTTTATTTAAAAACGGGATAGAATTCGAACCAATGTGAGTGATAAGCAATCGAGTGTTTTTACACTATTATTTCTACGATTCCACTGTTCGCAGGAAGACTTTCGATCTGGAAATGTGTAATTTACACATCAAGAACATGTATCAAAAGACCAGTAACAAGACTAATGGTGTGTGTCGGGCCGACGCAAACGACATGACACTTGAAGAATGAAATTTGTGACGCTGTGTCGCGAAAAACGACCGACGTTGTGATTCCCCCGACGTTGTTGAATCAGAAAAGGAGGGAAAATTGTTGCACCTCTCATCAATAATAAACATCTTAAATGCCGGTGAGTTTATATCATTTATCATATCATAAAAGTTACAAAGTATGTAGATTTCTATGCGTCGTTGCTGCCGTATTTATGCCTAATTTAGATGAGTGTTGATGGAGAAGCTACAATGTTAGCATAGCCCTGATCGATCCAAACTCCATTTACAAAACCAGCATTTTAAAAGTTGTTTGCCTGTTGTCTTGTGCTCAGACCTGACGAAGCACAAATTCAGACTTTTTACAATCCGGCATCGTCATGTAGTTATTTCGGCATCCTTTTCGATCCGTTTACACCAATTCAAAACACTTTTTTGGTTCCTTACCACTGTAGAGATTAATTCAGCCAGGCTAAGTAATGCAAATAAACACAAAAATAGCCTCTAATGCGAGGGGAATTCCCTTCACACTAGGCCATGCCTGCACCTCTGAGAAGCTTAGCGTTAATGTGAACATCATCATGGATCCATCTAAGAGCTTCTCTACGGGCGTCTCCGATCTGCCGGCGCTGAAGAACACCTCGCGCCGTCCTACCTGGTTGCTGCGTGCTGTGCCCCGCAGGCGTGACTCACTTATCCCACTGTGATAAAATGCTGATTACACTCACAGGCTCTGTTACACACTGTGCCTAAAGGTGAGCAGAGTTACAGCACACACACACACACACACACACACACACACCGGCCACAGGAACGTGCAATTAGAGGCGTCGTGTGTGCGGACGGAATTTTGTTTTTATTCCTCCTACTTTTCCCAATTTTCCACATCTTACCACATTTCCATGATTTGATTTGTGTAGTTTAATAAAATAAATAGGCAGGGCTACATTATAATGCGATCAAAGGGCGAAAGACTGAGGCTCTCAGTGTGCTCTGCCCTAAGACAACACATTGTCGCTCCACCACCGATCCTCGGGCACAGTGCACTGGAGAAAGAGCCTCATTGTGCCGCCCTTTTTCTTTAATTTCCCCCTGCATTGGCCTAAATGAATGTCAGCATTTGCCGCATTTGTCTATTCAAAATTAGCGATGCATGAATGTTTTTTTTTTGGGTTGGTTTGCCTAACTAAAAGTGCATTTCAACAAAAGGATACTTTGAGAGTCAGGGATAAAAAAAAACCTAAAAAAAAACCTTTCAGTGTTTAAATATAAGCTTTAAAATGTGGATTTACAGTCGATTTCAGCATTAGAATATAGGGCAAAACTAAGCCTAGAATTAATGTAATCTTACTGCTCCAAAAGTAACATAAGGGAGACATTAGTTCAGGTCACTTAAATACATTTTTTTTTAAAAAAGGCACCTTTGGGAAACTCCACCTGAAGTACCAGGGACCAGATTTCGAGAGGGAAGCAACCCCGAGGCCCGAGCGGCCCGAGGCCCGAGCGGCCTGAGGCAGCGAACACAACAGAGCTCGCGGCGCCAGTCCCACGCAGCGCTACATTATAAATTAGTAATACAATGAACAATCATTTTTGCGTTATCTCATGTTTTTGGGATTTCTATGAACATATTTTAAACAATAGCGAAGACAAAGTACATTCAAAACGTCTCCTAAACATTCTGTTGATTCCAAACCTTTCTTTCCTAATTTCATAGCTTATTCAGGAATTTCTTCACACCAGCGGGAAACCCCGCTCATTGTTTCTGAAATGGGATTTCACACCCGAGCTGTCGGATGGAGCTACTGATGTCGCAGCCTTACAGAACACACGGCACAATCTCCCCCTTTACATCAAGTGACTTGCTTTCAGCATTCCCCGAGGATAAGCTGTATGTAAAAACAAGGAAGAAGCTTTTCCACCCCGCTAACACAAGTCACAGGAGTGCATTGCATTGACGGCATCCACGAGTACGTTCAATTGAAAAGCATCTGTCCAGTAATGCAGGGGAGTTGCACCAGCGGAGCAGTTTGGTTCATTCGTTGTATGAGATGTGACGGAAGCGCGTCGGTGAGCAGGTCAGCAGAAAACAAAAGAGCACCAACCTGGTGCTTTGGAGATAGAGGCCGGTCTTGCTCGGGGACACAAACATCACATGGCAGAAATTCTTTGTTGAAATAGATGTTCCTGTGCCAGTCTGAAAAATCTGAAACAACAACACGAAAAAAAAATAATTAAATAACTTTAGATTTATTTTCTTTAAAATGCGCCATTGAAATATTATTGTTTTTTCTATCCCATTTTTTTTTTCCCCCCCTCCATTCAATACACTTTCCAGTCTATAAAGAAACCTATTTATATCTGCAATAGAAAGCCTGGACAGCTGCTTATTGATCGCGCCTCATTATCACTTTAAACACATTCTGTATTTAATCATGTGAAGCTGGAGAATATACAGAACAGCACTAAGTGTGTGTGCGTGTGTGTGTGTGTGTGAGTGTGTCTTTGTTATACTTGTTAAGCTGATTTAGTTTAAATGAAAAGGGAGAAAAAAATGTACTCATGATCTGAATGTTCAGACTCTTCATAAGAAGGTCAACTCGTGCCTCAAGTCAGATCACATGGCTCTGATATTAGGGAGAATTCCCAGCTCGTCTAAAAACAGACCCTTTGCTCCGTCCTCCACCAGAATATCTGCCGACAGCTTTGATAAGGTGAGCTCCGTGAAAACTGAGGACGCGCTTAATCTACTAACGAGTGAAACAGTCGGTGTTAATGATGTAGGCTCAGTGACAAGCCGCCGCGAAGCCGAGGGCCCGCGGCGAGTCCTGCGCCGTGACCGAGAACCTCGTCGAAATTAGTAAATAAACATCGCGTTGACCCAAAGCTGACCTTCACCGTCAGGCTGCGTGTTATTTCTTCTCCATTTACTTTCTATGGAGAGTCTAGCCTGTACAGACACTTCACATACGCGTCGCCGCCTTAGGCTGCCACGTCCTCCTCTCACTTATTTATTATCAAAACACTCATCTGGATTCAGAGAATAAACAAAGCATTTGAAAATGTTCTTCTTTTTTTTTTTTTTTTTTACTGTAAAACACATGATGTCAGAAACTCCCAACCAAAAAATGAAGCTGGTGGTGTAACAGTGTTTGTCCTGAACTGAATGTTCTAAACTGAATGGTTTGATAAGTCTTATGAGCCACATAATTACCGGGTAATTAGCCTAATACCTTCTTATTATGTGTACGTCTTAGTATGTGCAGAACATAAATACTTGTACTCGTTGCTGCTATGGCAAAGGGGAAAGTTGCCGTTTGTTAGCTAGACCATGCTAGTGGGGTTAGCGTGGATGTATTACTCGTGCGTAATTATGAACCCACTGGTGGAGGCCCACCCTGCGAGGCTGGTTGAGGTTAGGGTCAGGACAGCTCATTCGTCAGGGCACAGGACCTGGACAAACCGGCACAATCCCGAGCATGGACGCGTGGCCAATCCTAGCGCGTGAATGCTACGCGGCGCAGGTCTTGCCAGGAAAAGCAGTGAGATTCATAATAACGCATTGCTCATACGAAGAAAAGAAAAACTGAGCTAGGAGGAGCACCAAATATGGTTTGGATATGGTCAAAAATGTGCGGCGAGCAGTTGAAGCTGGGCAACATCATATCTGTTGAAGCACAAACGGGCAAAGATGCTATTGTTTTTCCTGCTGTACCAAAAACGCTGACCTTACCCCGACCTTAAAACCGAGGTAGTGCTCGCTGCTGGATAGATGAGGTCTTTTACAGGCTCTCGTTGGCAGAAGAAGAGCTGATAATGTAGTATGCAGAGGTTATCTGATGGGAAAAACAAAGTCTGAAATTTAATGAAAACAGCATTGTTTTCATTAAAAAGAGCCGGAGCTCCAGTGGCTCCTTATCTGACGAAGACTCAGGAAAACAAAGACGAAGCAGTCTTTCGTTGGGGGAAAGCCAACGGAGTGGAAAGCAAAGTCAACTGTCCTCTGGGTCCTTCAGGGGAGTTTTAGGAGGAATTGGACAGTCTCCTATCTAACATCCCTGAAAATGGCCCTGTTCTTGTAGTTCTCAATGACTTCAACATGCAGCCAGAGAAGTCAACAGACTCCTCTCTCCTGTCCTCCTTTACTCTCTCCTACGACCTCACATTCACCAGAAATCGCTCGACCTCGAACCTCTCTGCGACCCCGCTTCACGTCTCTGACCTTCGCTCCCTCTCTCCCTCCTCTCTCCCTCCTCTCTCCCTCCTCTGTCCCTCCTCTGTCCCTCCTCTGTCCTCTCAGCCCTCTCCCTTCACCTGACTGCTTCTCCCTCATGCTTGCTAACTCTGCCACAGACGCGCTCCTCTCTACTCTGTCCTCCTCTCCGGACCCTCTCTGTCCCCTCACTTTGCGGCAGGTTTGCCAGTCCCCTCCCTGGTTGGACAGAACCAGGCTACGAGCAGTCAAAAAAACACCCTGACGACCTCCGTGCCTTTTAAACTCTTCGCTCCTCTTTCTCTTCCTCTATTTTTTAAGCAAAAAAGCGCTTTCTTCCAATCTGAAATTCAAACCTCCTTCTCAAACCCCGAAAAACTCTTCTCTATCTCCTCCCCCCTCCTCCACCCCCCAGTCCCCCACCTCCTTCTTCCCTTCTACCATGCCACTTTGTCATCTTACCAACGGTTCACCATCCACATCACTTCCACACCAACTTCTTTCTCCCCCCTCTCAACCAATGAAGTTCTAACCCTCGTCCCCCCCGTCCTACCACCTGCGTCTGGACCCCATCCCCCTCTCACCTTCTCCAGTCTATTGCTCTTGACCATTTTCCTTTCCTCAAAGGAAGACTGCCCTCCTCGCCGTCCCTGAGGAACTGCTATAGAGCAGCCTCCCTCTCCTCTGTTGTCATCTTTCTGGACCTTTCAGCTGCGTTCGACACAGTAAACCAGCACATCCTCCTTTACACCCTCCAAGAACTGGAAGTCTGAGGCTCTGCTCTCTCCCTGCTCAAATCCTACCTGAAGGACCACATCTACAGGGTAACTTGGAGAGGGTATTTGTCGAACCCCTTTCAACTCACCACTGGGGTTCCTCAGGGCTCCGTCCTGGGTCCCCTCCTCTTTTCTCTGTACACCAATTTACTTGGCTCTGTCATCCACTCTCATGGCTTCTTCTACCACAGCTATGCAGACGACACTCAACTAATTCTGTCTTTATCCAGGTCCAAAACCCAGGTGGAGGCACGGATCTCAAAATTTTATTAAAAATGTAATAAAAGTATAATCCTTTTTTCTGTGTGTAATTTGAAGCTAATGGTTGAGTTTGTATTCTATCGTTTCTGTATGTTGCACATCGGTTTGGCTTATTTGAAGCTGTTGTTCTGCACTTAAAATGATTTCACCTTTTTGAAGCTGATGTACTTGAAAGATTTTTGCTGTTCGGAGTTATGTTCTCATTATTGTTTGCACTGATTGTGAGTCACTTTGGACAAAAGCGTCACCTAAATGAAATGTAAAAAAAAAAAAAAAAAATCAGAAAAACAATAACAGCACTGCTATTGTCAGACTGATAAAATCCATTAAACCCAACTCAGTGTGAATCCACTCTATTGGGAGGGGGGGGGGCGGCAACACCAAACGCTTCCAACTTTGTGGATCCACATTGGGAACATGACCTTTACTGGTGCCTCCCGTTTGTCCCATCTTTCTCAGATGTTGAGAACAGCAGAATGTCAGGAAAATACTTTGAAAAGTCATGGCGTGCCGTGAGCTTCACTGTACAAGACTGGAACCCCCTGAGGAGAAGAGTGAAGGCCTCGACCCCTCTGCAGAGGTTCATTCGGAGCATGGAGTACGTCCTTTTAATGTAATCCCTGGCTCACTTCCTGTTGTGGCCACTCCTGACGCCGGTCTTGGTTCCTTTCTCCAAAAGGACAAAGAGTGCATGTGTGTATTTGTGTGTGTGTGTGTGTGTGTGTGTGTTGCATACAACAAGGATCTGCGAGTACTCCGAGAGCATTTGTGTATGTGTGAGCTTGAATCCTCCCTAGAGGTGCGAGAGATTGTTATGAAGTCTTTCTCTCATCCCAATAAAGCAGTTTTTTATTTTTTTGTCTTTCCTTTTATCCACTGAAACAATACAAGCCCCTTGAGGTGCGCTGCTGAAAGAGAGACTGCGCAGCAACAGAGTCAGAGATGGAGGGAGGGGACGCCGCGACGGCAAACATTCAGTCAGACTGCCAACATCCCCCCTCTGGGCCAATCAGGGTCTTCGGAGGAATGGCGGGGTGCACCAGCGTGATGGCTGCACTTGCTGCCACACTCAACATCCGTAACCCTGCTGCACCTACCCGAGTTGACTTTATAATTTACACTTAATTATTCATATTAATATTCACAAATGAGACAAATGATGTTTGTTAATTAAAAAAAAAGTATTTTGCGGGTCAAGAAAGTCGCAGTTTGTTGAAGTACAAGACTACACACCTGAAAGTCATGAAAGTGACGTCATAACTTTCTGTCTCGCTGAAGCTACGATGAACCTACGACGAAGCTACGACGAAGGTACGACGAAGCTACGATGAAGGTACGATGAAGCTACGATGAACCTACGATGAAGGTACGATGAAGGTACGATGAAGCTACGATGAAAGTACGATGAAAGTACGATAAACCTACGATGAACCTACGATAAAGCTACGATGAAGCTACGATGAAGCTACGATGAAAGTACAATGAAAGTACGATGAACCTACGATGAACCTACGATAAAGCTACGATAAAGCTACGATGAAGGTACGATGAACCTACGATGAAGCCACGATGAAGCTACGATGAAGCTACGATGAACCTACGATGAAGCTACGATGAAGCTACGATGAACCTACGATGAAGCTACGATGAAGCTACGATGAAGGTACCAAGTGACACAAAACGGGAGCGATTTTTACTTTATTGATTCTTTTTAAAAAAAATTTTTTACGATTTTTGAGAATATATTCGTTTTTTTGTTACTGTTGTTTTGGTATATTCTTAAATTATTTAAACTCATAGACTATCATAGCCTGAGTTTAATTCTGTTTTGTTGACCTTGCTGCATAATTTATGTTTTATTTTAATTTTCTTAAGTAAATAAAACCCTTTTATTAATTGTTTTTACTCCACGTGTGACTCCTC
This sequence comes from Bovichtus variegatus, assembly GCA_943593645.1. Taxonomy (NCBI): domain Eukaryota; kingdom Metazoa; phylum Chordata; class Actinopteri; order Perciformes; family Bovichtidae; genus Bovichtus; species Bovichtus variegatus. The sequence goes on along the minus strand of CALSCE010009415.1, from coordinate 1,736,860 downwards.
AGGCCTGCCAGCTCAGTCCCTCACAACCAGTGAGATTAGTTTAATCAAAATCTAATCAGCGGGTGTCTGGGATGACAAGTGGGTGAAGAAGTAAATGATTGACGTAACGCTTCCCTTTGGGCTAATCACTGCAATATAAACATGGAAACACATTGATGCGAAGCCTCGTTTCCTCCAGGTTTGAGCTAATTTGATCGTGAGTGGGTAGATATCAAGTGTGACATATGGGCAAACAATTGTAAAGATTAGCATCCTCCTGAGTGTTATTGCCGAAAACGCTGGAGTGCCTTCCCGTTGTTCAGTTAAAAACGTGTGTGTGATGGCGCCATGCGTCACGTGTGTGACGAGCCCAACGGCGAGATACTGATCTTGTTTAGTTCTTCCTGATCAAAGACTGCGTTTGCCAAAGAAAGAAATAAGGCCAAAAATGAATATAATCTCAGAAAGAAATTACAATTATTTCTTCTTCTTGTCTGGTTTCTTTTCATAAGAGCACCTTGTTTTTACAGCGTTTATTTACACAGCTGAATATTTGATCAAAGAATGAGTAAATAAGATTAGGGAACCGTGATGCTAGCTTTTGATACTCGCCGGCTCTCAATCCCGTGCATGTATCGCACAGCAGAACAATCAGAAGTCGGATTTAAAGCTGCACTAATTTAAAAAATAATAATTTCCATCAACAATGCGTCCGGTGACAGTAATGTGGCGGAGTGAGGAACCCACAGAGGGCGATCACTCGACTCCCGCAGCCCTACGCAAGGTTTTATCACGTTGTGTACACATCCAAGTAGCCAAAAATAATAATCCACCATCGCTTTCATTACAAGAGGTCGACCGCTGGACCCTGCTAATGCCAGGGTTCAAAGTTTCCGAGACAAATTCCACTTCCTGCTTCGTCCCAGGCTTTAATATCTTTAGGTCCTTCGCAATTTTTCAAGACAACAGGTTCCGTTTAAATCCCCTTTATATTGCCCTGCCTTTATCCCATATTACTGACGGACACAGTGGATACCATCGAGGCGTACGAGGCCCCCTACATTCATCCCGATGTTTTAGGAAAATACTTCGAAAGGAAATGACTACTTAGGAGACAAGTCTGTTCACTTATAGCCACGAAGAGAGGGAGAGTGTTGCCTTCTTTACATGTACGTCTCTCACCTCATACTGTACATTGTACACTACAGCTGGGTGTCGTGTACAATGTGCACCAACCTTCAATGTACCAATGTGTACCAACCTTCAATG
>CALSCE010009415.1:1719187-1729188 GCA_943593645.1 Bovichtus variegatus | reverse complement strand
TTGAATGGGTTTGAATGGGTTTTCTGAATGGGTTTTCTGAATGGGTTCTCTGAATAGGTTTTTGGTTAGATGCCTTAAAACAAGGTCTGCGGTTAACACAAGCTAAAGAGATTTTAACGTTGTGTTCTACGACATAAACTACGTCAGTAAATACCCCACCTGTGAATTCCTGAAGCTACTATGTATCTTAAAAACGGAGAATTCTTAACGTCCCCCCCGAAAATCACACATGTTCAGAAATGAATAGAATTGAGCGATAACGCTATGAGTCATACAATTGATTGCGACAGTGAAATAATGATGGCGGGGGAGTCAAAATGCATTGCTTGTATGACGTTTAGAATGTCATTTTACATAAATTCAATAAATATTATGAGTGATAATGTCAGCTGTAGGTGCATAATCATGTAAAACACACTGGGTGTACATATTTCACAAGTCCATGTAAAAACGTATGTTGCTAGATGTAAAGATGGAGGGGCAAAGTCAAGCAAGACTATTTAACTTAACTCACCTTTTCTCTTACAAATTACAAATTGAATGCGTAAAGCACGAGTACAACCTTTTTCTGCCTCAGTAGCTTATGGTGGCTAACGTTAGCTAATGTTAGCCAACTTTATCGCTGTTTAACTGACACTACTAGGTTAGTTTGCTAACGCCTCTCACTGTCAGGTAAATGTCACTCGGGGCCACAACTTTTAGCCAAAGTTACATAGTCTCGCTTTGAACTTTGAAATGAGTGAGTGATGGTGCAAAATGAATACGTAATGTACACCTGAAACACCACGGAAACAGTTATCTGCTGCTACTGCTTTCGAAATCCTAAAAGCAGGAAGGAAATGAACGTGTAAATGCTAATCTACAAGCTAACTACCAGGCTACAGGTTTAGCACCCCTAACCTTCAGGCACGAGTCCCGTTGCTTTGCTTTTGACCTTACCAGTTAACAGCGCGAGCGACCAACAGCTCAAATTCGGATTTGATCGCCTTCATTCAACCTGGTGATCGCAAAATGAAGCCGTTAAGGTCAATCGTTTGTGACTGACTGTTAGCCTTTTAGGACTTCTGGAATGCATGACAATAAAATCCACATGTACTGCGTGTGGTCTTGTGTGACATTGCAGAGCTGTGTTCAAAAGAACACTCGGTCATCCATCCATCCATCCATTTTCAACCGCTTATCCGGGGTCGGGTCGCGGGGGCAACAGCTCCAGCAGGGGGCCCCAAACTTCCCTTTCCCGGGCCACATTGGCCAACTCTGACTGGGGGACCCCGAGGCGTTCCCAGGCCAGTGTGGAGATATAATCTCTCCACCTCGTCCTGGGTCTTCCCCGTGGTCTCCTCCCAGCTGGCTGTGCCTGGAACACCTCCCTAGGGAGGCGCCCAGGGGGCATCCTTACCAGATGCCCGAACCACCTCAACTGGCTCCTTTCTACGCAAAGGAGCAGCGGTTCTACTCCGAGCTTCTCTCGGATGACTGAACTCCTCACCCTATCTCTAAGGGAGAAGCCAGCCACCCTTCTGAGAAAACCCATTTCGGCCGCTTGTACCCGCGATCTCGTCCTTTCGGTCATGACCCAACCTTCATGACCATAGGTGAGAGTAGGAACGAAGATAGACCGGTAGATCGAGAGCTTTGCCTTCTGGCTCAGCTCTCTTTTCGTCACAACGGTGCGGTAAAGCGAGTGCAATACCGCGCCCGCTGCTCCGATTCTCCGGCCCATCTCCCGCTCCATTTTCCCCTCACTCGTGAACAAGACCCCGAGGTACTTGAACTCCTTCACTTGGGGTAAGGACTCATTCCCTACCCGGAGTAGACAATCCACCGGTTTCCTGCTGAGAACCATGGCCTCAGATTTTGAGGTGCTGATCCTCATTCCAACCGCTTCACACTCGGCTGCGAACCGATCCAGTGAGTGCTGAAGGTCACAGGCTGATGATGCCATCAGGACCACATCGTCTGCAAAGAGCAGCGATGAGATCCCAAGCCCACCAAACTGCAACCCCTCCTCCCCCCGACTACGCCTCGATATCCTGTCCATGAATACCACAAACAGGATTGGTGACAAAGCGCAGCCCTGGCGGAGGCCAACACCCACTGGAAACGAGTCCGACTTACTGCCGAGAACCCGGACACAACTCTTGCTTTGGGCGTACAGGGATTGGATGGCCCTCAAAAGCGCCCCCCTCACCCCATACTCCCGCAGCACCTCCCACAGTATCTCCCGGGGGACCCGGTCATACGCCTTCTCCAGGTCCACAAAACACATGTAAACTGGATGGGCATACTCCCAGGCCCCCTCCAGGATCCTTGTGAGAGTAAAGAGCTGGTCCGTTGTTCCACGGCCAGAACGGAATCCGCATTGTTCCTCTTCAATCTGAGGTTCGACTATCGGCCGAACCCTCCTTTCCAGCACCTTGGAGTAGACTTTACCCGGGAGGCTGAGCAGTGTGATACCCCTGTAATTGGCACACACTCTCTGGTCCCCCTTTTTAAACAGGGGAACCACCACCCCGGTCTGCCACTCCTTAGGCACTGTTCCCGACTTCCACGCAATGTTGAAGAGACGTGTCAGCCACGACAGCCCCTCCACACCCAAAGCCTTCAACATTTCTGGACGGATCTCATCAATCCCCGGGGCCTTGCCACTGTGGAGTTGTTTGACTACCTCAGTGACTTCCACCAGGGAAATTGCTGATGATCCCCCATAATCTTCCAGCCCTGCCTCTATCAAAGAGGGCGTATTAGTGGGATTGAGGAGTTCCTCAAAATGCTCCTTCCACCGCCCGAGTACCTCCTCAGTTGAGGTCATCAGTGTTCCATCCCTGCTGTAAACAGCTTGGATGGTCCCCCGCTTACCCCTCCTGAGGTGCCGGACAGTACGCCAGAAGCACTTTGGTGCCGACCGAAAGTCCTTCTCCATGGCTTCTCCGAACTCCTCCCACACCCGCTGCTTTGCCTCTGTCACAGCCGAGGCCGCTGCCCTTCGGGCCTGTCGGTACCTTGCAACCGCCTCTGGAGTCCCCCGTGATAACATATCTCGGAAGGACTCCTTCTTCAGTCGGACGGCTTCCCTGACCACCGCGGTCCACCACGGTGTTCGAGGGTTACCGCCCCTTGAGGCACCTAAGACCTTGAGGCCGCAGGCTCCCGCTGCAGCTTCAGCAATGGAAACTTTGAACATTGACCACTCAGGCTCAATGCCCCCAACCTCCACAGGGATGCCAGAGAAACTCCGCCGGAGGTGTGAGTTAAAGGTCTCTTGGGTATGGGCCTCCTCCAGACGTTCCCAGTTCACCCGCACTACCCGTTTGGGCTTACCAGGTCTGTCCAGACTCTTCCCCCACCCCCTGACCCAACTCACCACCAGATGGTGATCAGTTGACAGCTCCGCCCCTCTCTTTACCCGAGTGTCCAAAACATGCGGCCTCAGATCAGATGATACGATTACAAAATCGATCATCGATCTTCGGCCTAAGGTGCTCTGGTACCATGTACACTTATGAGCATCCTTATGTTCGAACATGGTGTTTGTTATGGACAGCCCATGTCTAGCACAGAAGTCCAATAACAAACAACCACTCGGGTTGAGATCAGGGAGGCCGTTCCTCCCAATCACGCCTCTCCAGGTGTCTCCATCGCTGCCCACGTGCGCGTTGAAGTCTCCCAGTAGAACTATGGAGTCCCCTACTGGAGCCCCCAACAGGACTCCATTCAGGGTCTCCAAGAAGGCCGAATACTCTGAACTGCTGTTCGGTGCATATGCACAGACAACAGTCAGAGTTTTCCCCCCCATAACCCGTAGGCGTAGGGAGGCGACCCTCTCGTCTACCGGGGTGAACTCCAACGTAACGGCACTCAGCCGGGGATTTGTGAGTATCCCCACACCCGCCCGGCGCCTCACACCCTGAGCAACTCCAGAGAAGAATAAGGTCCAACCCCTATCCAGGAGTACGGTTCCAGAACCGAGACTGTGCGTAGAGGAGAGCCCAACCAGATCTAACTGGTAGCGCTCCGCCTCCCGCACAAGCTCCGGCTCTTTCCCCCACAGAGAGGTGACGTTCCACGTCCCCAGAGCCAGCCTTTGCTGCCCAGGTCTGGTCCGTCGAGGTCCCCGACCTTCACTGCCACCCGTCTGGCAATGTACCCGACCCCAACGGTTCTTCCTGCGGGTGGTAGGCCCACATGATGGAGAGGGGGGGGGGTGCCACGTAGCTTCTTCGGGCTATGCCCGGCCGGGCTCCGTGGCAAACCCGGCCACCAGGCGCTCGTTGACGGGCCCCCCTTCCAGGCCTGGCTCCAGACGGGGGCCCCGGGCTTCCTCCGGGCAGGGTCACACCTCCTCTTTTTTGTTGTTGCATTGGGGTGTTTGAACCATTCTTTGTCTGGCCCCTCGCCTGAGACCAATTTGCCATGGGAAACCCTACCAGGAGCACTAGGCTCCCGACAACACAGCCCTCAAGTTCATAGGAGCACCCAAACCCCTCCACCACGGTAAGGTGATGGTTCTCGGAGGGGTTTAAATAATGACGTTTAAATAACAACACACGCACAATATTGTAAAGACAAGAAGGAGGAACATAAAAAGAGATGGAGGATAAAAGAAGAGGGTGTAAGTTGATGGCAGCTGGTGACAATGCAATGGAAATGATTGTGATTGGAGCAGAGCGGTTGTACTCACGCCCCCTCGTCTCTGAGCAGAGACAGGAACTTGGTCACTCTGTAATCCGGGTCCATCTAGAGACAGGACAAGAAACAGAGAAAGGGAGAGAGAGAGATTGAATAAACGCTAAAACGACAGGTGGTGCTACAAATAATCGGCAAAAGTCAATATGGCTCGTGTCAGAAATCCCATTTGTGGAGGTCAGAATGGTACAAATAGCAGCTTCACTCACCTTAAAGGAAGGGTGAGATACGCTCTTTCACTTTCTTGCTAAGACTTTGATCAGAAGATTGGGGCCACTCTCAGATTGGTGTGGTAAATGTATCTACTGTTAGCACGCGGTTAGCTTAGCTTAGCATATAAAGAAAAACGGGCAAAGAGCTACCTGGAATTTATTTAGGTTTGTTTTTTTTTTATCTGGAAAAAAACCCAGATGGTTTTATGTGATATCATGGAGTGGCAAGTGTTCATTTTATTTAGTCTCAGTTTTAGTCCTGAGTCAAATGTCCTTGCTGGGTCATATTCAGTCAAGCTCGTCTTGTTTTTATTTAATCAAATGTTATTCTTGTTTTAGTCAAAGAAACCTCAGAAATGTTAGTAAAGTTTCAGTCAGTGAAAACTGTTGACTCTTTTTTACTCTTTTATCCTATTACATATATATTACATACATATATATATATATATATATTACATAATATACATAACATTTTAGTCAATCTACTCTCGCCAAAATAACTTTTTTCTTTTTCCAAGCCCTGTTGTTTGTGATTGTCCTGCACTGCCTTTTAGTCTGGTCTTTTTTCGTCAACACTATTGCACGTTGATATAGTTAGTTATAATTATATATGGTTACAGCTAGTGTTTCATGACGTCGGCGTCGTCTCGTCTTTGCCTCGTCTTAGTCACGGGAAAAAAAAGGGCTTATAGTGTCTTTAACCACTGATGAAATTGAATTCAGCATTCCAAAAATGACTGTTTTCCCAATTACCATGTCATTTCCTTTATTCTTCTTGTTGCCTTTACTTCTCTGTGTGTATCTATTGACTAACATCCTCCACATCACATCACAGCGTATGAATGGTGCTTTAGCTGCTTCCCTGCTTTGGGGAGTCTTCAGTACCTGCAGCGACATCTCGATGAGCACCAGGAGCTTCTTGATGCCGATCCAGACTCGCTTCCCTTTGAGCTGCTGCGCGATGCTGGCCCGCTCTTTATCTGTGAAGCTCCCCAGCAGCTGCAGAGACGACAAAGACAATTAGTCAACGCTACCTTCAAAGCAAAACATAAAGAAGGACCACGGGGTAAAAGGTGCTTTTAATTAACTCACACTCCTTCAGTGCCTTCAGTGAATGTAGTTGTTTTTCCTCACATACACTAAGGGTGCGGAGTCTGGTCTTTCAAGGCTGTGTGTGCATGGACGTGTGCGCTTGCGAATGCGGGGGGGGGTGGGGTTAATGTATAATGCACAACATTCATCTGTGTGTCTTTGTTTGAGCTGACAATGGTGAGCATCTTTACCTTCGAGCGTTGACTACATTAAAGTGCGTGTGCGTTGTACCTCCAAAGCGTCGACCAGCTGCTCCCCAGTAGAGATGTTGGGCACGTGGATGGTGGTGCTGAACGCGTCCAGCATCTCCATCTCCTGCAGCACGTCCTTCCTGCTGGTGGTGCCGATGATGAGCAGCTTCCGACCCTGCGGGAGGAATAGGCGCTTCGTTTTTTGTCCTTTTGTTAATTACACCGCGCGGCTAATTCTCCAGTCGATTAATTTCCAAGATGAGCGGAGATTAATTGTCCATTCACAAGCTCAACAATGTAACACCACAGGCACGGAGTATTATTTTCTATTCACGCAGATTTATTAGGGTCACGGCTAGGTAACTCTGAGGTATTACAAATATATGGTTCCAGCTTTTGTTGATCTAATTAAAAAGAAAAATGTGTCCAGGATACAGAGATGTACGTAGGACTACATTTAATCATTTGTTGATGCAGTAAAAAAATAACCGACAAAAAGAGACAAGGAGAAAACTGAAACAGAAAATAAAATACTTTGGGGTAATATTTGGTTACTGGCTGATTATTGCATAATATACAGCTGTCATCTTAAAGGAATAGTCCACATTTTGGGAAATATGCTTTTTTTTTGCTTTATTTCCATGAAAAGATCCCCTCTCATATCTGTCCGTTAAATATGAAGCTAAAGACAGCAGCTAGTTAGCTTAGCTTAGCATAAAGACAGCTAGTACGCCAGGCCAAAGTCCAGCGCATAATCCCCCCAAAACCACAACGTGCCGTTTGTACACTTCAGTTTTTGTGAAGATTAAATGCTCCCAGTGATTATGCTAAGCTAAACCAATCAGCTGCTGCCTTCCTATAATCATCCATCAGTGGTATTGATCTGCTCTTGTGTGCTTTTTAAATTACCCATAACCCCTCTCATTTATCTCGTGACCCTTATAGTTTGGTAACCACTGCCCTAGTGTTTGTGGGATTGAGTCAAAAATAAACTACAGTGTGTGTGTGTGTGTGTGTGTGTGTGTGTGTGTGTGTGTGTGTGAGGAAGAAGATGCAGTACATCCGGCTCTGATACACACACAATACTTGTTTGTAAGATCAATTCATTGTGGCTTTTGGTCTTTTCTTCGTGTGATATGTATGTATAGTATACACCTGCACTTACAGTAACAATATGTATACAAGTGCATTCTGCGTCAAATATGAATCAAAATGATTTCACTGCATTTCTCACATGTTTTCAGGAAGATATTTCAGCGTACTCATTTGTATAGCTGTACCGTACACTACAATACGTGTCTGAAAACATTTGAGGCGAGAAAAGAGAGTTTGATGGTTCAGCCGCAGTGATTGACGCCGCGTTAGAGGCTCCTCGGCGCTCATGGTTTTCATGGTTTTCCTTGGGGAACCTGCATTTTTCACACATTACCTGTCTCAGGCGCTACTTTCAAGACATAGTGACGGTTTGAGAGAAGATGACAAAATGTTATTTTTATAAAAGCCACCAACTACGGCTTTAAACGCTCAAAAACAGATTCGGGATTTTAAAAACAGTCAGGTCCTGGTTAAAACTCATTATCTGTGCACATGAGTCCATTCCATGGATGTTTAGTTTTCATTTGTCCGTGTGAACGTCACTGTCCCTTACAAAACAAACAAATCCAGTTTAAAACAGAAGCTGCAGGTGAAGTCTGACCTTTGGTGGCGCTTTCTTCAGCAGCACCAGCAGAGCCTGAAGAACCAGGTTGGAGAAACGAGGCCCGATGGGGACGTAGTCCAGCAGACGCTCAATGTCGTCCACCACCACACAGCTGAGCTGAGACTTATAAGCATCGTCAAAGACCTGAAAGAGGGAGGAAGGAGGAGGGAGGAGGGTGGAGGAGGGAGGAGGGTTCCATCAGCCATTGTTTAAATGCAAATGCTTGATTGTTTGCTGACGTACTATAAGGGTCAACACTGCAGCACTTACCTTTTTGATTGCCTGGCACTTGGAGATCTCTGAGTGTCCAATCATCTTGTCTGGAGAGCAGATCTTAATAAAGGGGAACTCCGAGTCCTCCGCAATCTGAGCCGCCAAGGCCGTCTTTCCACTGTGGGGTGGGCCTGGTGGGGGGGGGGGGGGTTACAATTTACCGTCTGAGTGTGTTTATATTTTTGTGTGTGTGTGTGTGGCTATTCAGTGGGCTGACAGCTGGGGTGTGCTTTGAGTCATTCAGTGCAAATAATTGTTTTCTCTATTCGAATGCATTTTGAATAGTATGGTTATTGTGGCTCCCATTAACTTTCACTTATAAAGTCAAGACAGCCACATTGTTGGGAAATTTCCCTTGGTTACGCTTCATATTAAGGTCCTTGTGAGCATTAATTAATAGGGAATAAGGCCCTTATAAGTCCTCATAAGATGATTATTAACATTACTTTGTGTTATTAAGACGATAAAAGTGTTAATAGTACTATTATAAACACTGTTACTGTTACATTATAAGACATGTATAAGCACTTACGAGAAACTTGTTGACAGTTTAAAGTCTGCTTAATAACACCTTGATGAGTTCCTTATAATAGTTTATGATAGCATTACAAATATTGAGTTCAACTAACTTACCTATTATGTCATCGTTAAACCTTTACTTTGATTTTTTTTTTGGTTGATTTAAGTGAAATCATACATACTTTATTATGCATTTATTAGCAGTTAACTACGCTTTTGCAGCTGCCGGATCTACAGCGAGAACAATGCCTTGTTAGGGTTAATAAATCCTTTATTATGCACTAATTAACTACATTTTTGTATCGCTCTGACTCAGGGAAACTGGATCCAGCCTTGGTGGACAAGCAGGCAAATATCAAGCAATTTTAGCAAAACTATGAAAACACCCAGAATTGATTTAATAACCAATTTTATTGGACTAGTGAATTGAGTGTATTTGTTTGTGTGTGTTTCTGCTTTCTTACCCTCCAATAAGACAGCCACCAGTGGAGTGCGGTCGCTGTTCTTGGTCTGCTGTACCAGCAGCTCTCCGTCATCCAGGACATGAGTGACGGGGTCGCCCCACTTGATGATGCCGTTCATGATGTAGCTGGAGTAATCCTCCTGGTTTGTACCAAACGCCTGGATATACACACGAGGAAGCATTAGGAACAGGCCTTTCCATTTTACAGGACCTGCAGTCAGGGACATACACTCTGGTACGTACTGGTTTTATGTCATTGTTGAGGGATCCCATGAAGTCACTTCTGGTGACCTGCAGCTTCTCGGCCTTCTCCATGTCCACTTCCACGGTAGACGTGGCCTGAAAAACATAATATACACATACATCAAAATGTCAGTTTGAAGAGGCACTCCACCGATTTTACACATGAAGTTTAGTTTACTCGTCACAAGGAGTAAAACGTGGCCATTTAGGAGGCAGGAGTCTAATAGTAGGAACTTTCAAGTGGAAATCAATGTTTCTGGAAGTTGTTTTTAAGTCAAGGTCCACAAAACAGCTTTTTCTGAGGCCTTCATCTGGAAATGGAGTGCTCTTTGTCATACAGATGGTTCAGTTAGTTAGTTAACAGAACCAACTCAATGGCCACTGAAGACTCAAGAATGAACTTCCACGCCAACAAAAAGCTTATTTTCATGGCGCCTGTCACTCCTATTGCTATATAATATAATATATCTTACCACCCTGGTTCCCATCATGCTTTGGGTGATGTAGCGTTTACCAGTGTATAATGTTGCCCATGCTATTCTGCTAGCATTGCTTTGCTTATGCTAATCTGCTAGCATGATATTCTGCTAGCATTGCTTTGCTTATGCTTATCTGCTAGCATG
>CALSCE010009415.1:1670054-1684580 GCA_943593645.1 Bovichtus variegatus | reverse complement strand
TATATATAATACATTTGTATGTATAATTTGTATGTAAACAATAAAGTGCAAAACATATAATTAAATTATTACATATATATGTAAATGTAGTTATTCCATTTTATATTATGCACTTTATTTATATTATTATTACATTGTAACATATATATATATATATATGTAACATATATATATATATATATATATATATATGTAATATATATATATATATATATATATATAATCTTGGTCTCTTGGTACGTAGTAGGCTCCATCCTCAGCCAGCAGTCGGTGCTGATAATGCTGCTTCTCCACCTGCAGCTGCTGTGGATCACTTCCACAGCTCAGTGCTGCCGTGCTGTGGTCAGACTAAGAACTGTCTCCAATATCTATCATAAGATCGCACACCTGAAAAAACCCCCACCATGCTTGTAAAGGTTTTTATATAAAGTACCTGTAACAGTTGATCAAATTCTTATTTCTCACATACATATCCATACATCCACATAGTAAGACTGCAGCATCAGCACTCTAGTAACACTAGTAGCCTTGACTTTTGTTCAACAAAGATTCTTCTTTACACAATATGATTCACAAATGAAAAGGAGGGAAAACCATAATCACGTCATCATTACCATAAGCTTCATATGTTACACGATAGTTTTTTGTCTTGTACGGGTTGCAAGATAAAATATGGCACATAAGTTATGAGTTGATCGATGGTGAGAGTGTGTAGAGGAGGGGTGGAGTCAGCCCATACTTCTCTCTCTACCTCAAGAAAAAGGTTCATTCTGAGGATCAAGTTTCCTTTCCTCGCATCCTGTCCTCGTCCCCTTTTTCAAAAAAAAAAAAAAAAAGCATTTTTTTATTGTCCCTGCACGGCTGGAAGGACCGGAGCAGGTGGAAGCAAAAACTATCCGTTCGTTTGTCTCACAGAGAAATACATCATCTCTCCTCTTGTGTGTCAAAAGCATCTCACATCCACATGGTATTGAATAATCGAAACGTAATACTCTGAGTGTGAGCGGGTGTGTTTTGTAAGCAAGGTAAGGGCATTGAATTTGAATTTCAATAGAAATAGAAATAGTACAATTGACCGTTCGCTAAATCCCTTTTCAGGAGTTTGGAGGGTGTCAAAAAGAAACAAGAACCACAAGAGCTAAAGTGTCAGCAGCGTGCGAGGCCGACTAGCTTACTAGCTACAGCAGTAACGCAGCTTTACGCCGCCGTCCTGCTCTTTAGTGGATTCGAGGCAGTTCATACCCCACAAACGGAGCCGATGTTACTGGAGATGTTTAAAAGTTAAAACAACAAACAGTAACATTACATTTTTCCTTATCGTAGTTACAATGTTGGGACTAGCTAGCGCTCCACTGCTACACAAGAACAATCTTTATGTTCGAGTCTTCTACGTGGATCATCAGCTGCTAACTTGTTGCCTGCTACCTGATAGCTTTAGCTTCGGACTTTCAGCACCATATCGTGTGTTTGCCTAGACTTCAACGCGATTTTAACATTGCACTACCGATGCACGCACGTGAGCTAAGTTAAGCACCTCACGCACATGAAATGAGACAAGATGATGGGCTTGGAGTTGAAGTAAACGCGTCTGTTGCGTCACTTAAGCTACGTACGTAAGAAAAGAAGCGCGTCAAGTTGAAATAAGTCGGTTTCGAGAGGTTGGTTTTACTCTGGACACAAACATCCAAAACAAACTCAACGCGCCGACATTAGCTTAATTAGCTAGCTACATCTGGTGAAAGTCGGCAAGCGTCGTTTTAGAAAATTGGCCGCTGCCAGCTAGAAAGTAGAAGATGACGAGTACGTCTTTTGTCTTAAACTGAGGACCCACAGTTTCATGCCTCCATTATAACAGTAACTCGAGGTGTCAGGACTTAGTGAACGGTCAATTCAACTTCAAGATGTACCACAGAGACTCCAGCCACAGTTCTTGATCTCTACATGCAACAATCCTCTACTAAATCTGGGTGAAAAAACACCCATCTTCGCTTCTTTCCGTTGACCAAATGTCTCGCGGTGATACGATTCCCACCGAATCTACCGCGTGCAGTTTGTATCTTTAAGCGCAGCAAATTGAGAACGAGAAAAGATGATTCGACAGTCATCGAACACAGGAATGCTACTTGTGTACTGTTCAAACCCATCAGAAACAGCTCGGAGGAAGGACATGTAAACAAAGTTGTTTGCCATGGATTCATCCTTCATGTGCATATTTGTCTCATGAGGTCTGACTCAGCATCAAGGCTACATCATTTTTTACAGCACGGCGTCATTGAAACACAAAACGCCTGCATGGTGGACACGCCCAGGCTGGAAACAAGCATGACATTCTGCTTTTGTTGACAAGCTTTTACAATTTGAACTAAAAAGTGAGGTTGTGATTTTGTTCTCCAATCAGTTTTTTTGGGCCAAAATATAGTTTTTCTTAAACGATAAATTCACTCACAGAATGCTGAATGCTCCAGCTTTTTGGACGACTCCAATTGTGGCTTACATTTTGCAAAGTGACACATAAAACTTCACTGTGTGTGAGAATCCCAAGCTTTTCCGCTTTGACTCCACGTCCTTGCCGTCTGAGCAAAGTCCTTCTTCTTCTGGTCTTCGTCTCCGGTCGATGACGTAGCAACATTGAGGGGAAATATTCTTCACATTTCCTTCGTAGTCTTCCTTGTTCAGCAGTCAGAGACTTTGGCTCATGTTTCTTTGAGTGGAATCATTAGTCTTTACAATGATATGGCACAAAGACCTCTGCCCTCTTTGAGAAGGCAGAGCTTTTCTAAAATTGAAGTAAGTCTTTAGGCTTCGGTTAGACTTAGTGATGTGACATCATCAAGGCAAGGAATCTCTTGAGGCACTCAGTCGATTTCTATTTATTTCTTTACACAAAGTTTAATTGTATAATGTCTCCTGTGGCTTCGGAGAGAGCTTTCCAAAGTTTAAAAAAAAAAAAAAAAAAAGAATCCTGATGATGTTACCAGGGTCATCTCTGCTTGGGCTCGTGACAGAGTGGATTATGGGAAATGTAGGATCCACCATTTTTTGTATGGACGTCTTGGCATCTGCCGTTTCAATTTGAACCAATCTTTCTTTTTTTATATTGTGAAGCCCCCAACTTTATTGAACTGCAACACTGAATTACTGAAGTATCCCTTAAACTCCTGTATCAAATGTTATCAGCCCATTAAATGTTTATTTTCTGTTGTTATCACGACCATTACAACGCTTCAGACACCTCGTGTCGTATACGTGGTTAACATTAAGGTTCAGGGTTTGGGCTAAAATACAGGTAAGTATGCTTATTACATAACTTGACTTTAAGCTAATCAAGTATGTTAAGGTGTTGACTTTTGGTTTCACGTCAGACACGGATATATGATAACCTACCAGGCCAATTAGGTAAAGTAGGGCCATACCACCTCAAACAACTGATGATGGCCATTTAATGGACTGATAATATTCAAAGCTGGTGCCTTAAATATCCACTAATTGGCACTTGCATGGATTTCGTAGATTCGCCCACCTAGGCTATTACTGGCTCCTGAAAGGGGGAACCATTTACTCTCGGAGGAGTCTTTTAGGGCGCCAAGCACCATGGGACCAGAAAATGCTTGGACTTGCCTTTATCGGTGCATGTGCAGCAGAGACAAGGATGCAACTCTCGCACGTTTCCTTCCTTCGAGGTCAAGTCGCCTGGAAGTCACATCACTGAGTCTAGCTTTCCGCAGTTCAGCACGGCGACCGCTCAGTCTCAGTAATATCAGGTGCGGTGTGCCCAACACAAAGCAGCATGCTAGGAAACCTATAGAAGCACACATGCAAGTCAAACAACTTGGTAAATAACTAAGCCCTCAGGTCAACAGACCAGAGTGTCTAAATAAGGGACGACTGGATCGGACCGGTGCGGACCGGCCTGGAGCAGGTGGACAGAGAGAGAGAGAGGGTGTGTTGTTTTAGTTTGTCCGGGTAGATGCGGAGAGTAACGAGCGGAGGAAAAAGGGAGAGAGAGGAGGGGGGAGGCCACACTTCAAAGGGGGAGGAGGTGGAGGAGGAGGAGGTCCCTCGAGAGGAGGAGGTCCCTCGAGCCGAGTGGCGACAGCAACATCAAAGCTTCAGGAAGAAAAGTCACACCTGCACTCGTAGCGTCTGCACACACACGTCGGGTATATCGTCACACTTTCAGTCTGACGCGTGTAGCCGTTGGTTGAGACTCTCGGGAAAATGTCGGCCGCGACCCAGCTCCACCGATCATTCATACAATATGAAGCGTAGAAGACGAGCGCAGTGTTTTACGACGGACATCTTTCTTTCTTTCTTTCTTTCTTTCAGTACAACGTTTCCCTGTGGTCACTCAGGACAGCACCAATATGGACTGCAGGAGAAAGTGCAGGGGAACAGGAAGAAATGAAATAATTCCCCACGTAAAATATGCCCTGGAGGGGTCAGTATTGCATTTTCCCATGTTTTTCGTAAATGTAAACAGCTTATAGAAGGGCTTGTTTAATGATTATTAAACGGTGGCCAAGGGATTAGCATTTCATACTCTTAACAATTCATAGCAGATTTGACTGGATAAACCCAAATGTTCCCTTGAGAGCACGTTACTTTAAGTAAGATGCGGATTTATTACTCCACTACAGTACAATTACGCCAATTAGCGACTTAAATTTCACAGTCTGACAAGGTACTAGTCGTGTGTGTGGTTGATTCTAGCTCATCCATGTTGTGGTATCATTTAATGCTCTTAAAGTTTCAACAGTGAACCTCGCGGCCCGTGTTGGTGCATTAGGCTCGGGCAGGACAATGAGAATAAGGTAAAGTGGAGTTGGCAATAAGCAGGTGGTCATGTGCAAGGACATTATGAAGTGACCTCATGCAAGATGATTTTCATTCCTGTGACATTTCTCTATAGTGGAAATGCCTGGATGCTATCCCACAAGATCATCGTATCCATATACTGTATCTTTGTATTTATCATATTCACCCTCAATTAGTAAACTCTGTTGTCTGGCGACTAAACCCATTTATCAAAAGACCATAAAACCATAAATGTAAAAAAAAAAAAAGACTGGTTTAGCTCGAGGCTAAAGATAAAAATGGCAGATGTCTCTTTCTCACGGCCCGTTAATCTCACATCAACTCTGCTGGCCAGGCGTTTAATAAAACATCCGTCTGTGTTGTCAGTTACTTGAAAAACGAATGATCACATCTCTGCTTTAAAGCTCGTTATCGTCACGTCCCGAGTCGAGTGATCCAGGCGTTAGATATCAACAAGCAGCCTGTCGCTCTTGAGAATCTAATCACATCCAATCCAATAATAATGTGGGCGGATGATGCTGGGACCGCCACACAGCGGCCCCGATTTCATCTGCTCTCTTGTGGTTAAAGCGCCCCGCAGGCCAATCGCTGCCTTCAGGCGGGACACAGATGAGTTACTGCCTCTGTCTGTTCGCGTTTAGGTGCCTCATTACCCAACTCAAATGACCAGGAGCTCTTTGTTCTGGGTTACAAACGGGAAATGTGGTTAATGATAAACTAGCAGAGACGCCAGACAACAGTACTGCTCCAAGCTAATCGCTACACTGCATTAACTCCATCAATCTTTCTTCCACCCATCCTTCCTTCTACCCTCCCACCTCCCTCCTATCGGTCAAGGCCTATGAGGAGTTTGGTCTTCTCCTCCTCTTTCTTGCTCTCGTTCTTCAGGTCGGCGAACACCTGGGTAAAGAAGTGCGGGTCGGTGTTGATCTGGAGCATCTTGCCGCTCATGCGGTTGATGATCTCCAGGCAGCGGTCCCAGAAGGCTTCCTTCTCCGCCTCGACCAAGAAGGGCTTCAGCGGGTAGGAGATCTCGTTGCCCATGTA
The DNA here is from genome assembly GCA_943593645.1 of Bovichtus variegatus. NCBI lineage: Eukaryota > Metazoa > Chordata > Actinopteri > Perciformes > Bovichtidae > Bovichtus > Bovichtus variegatus. The sequence goes on along the minus strand of CALSCE010009415.1, from coordinate 1,678,718 downwards.
GGAGTAGGACAGGTAGAGGCAGGTGAGCAGTGAGGCCTGCAGCTCGCGCTCTGAGGCCAGCTCGGATGAGACGACATCACGGCACAGCATGTAGAGGAAGACCACGTTGGCCGGAGTGATGAAGCCCTGGTCCTGCCAGCCCTGTAGGAGGAGGGAGCGGTCGACGCTGCGCAGCCACAGCACCGGATCTGTCGGGGATAAACGCTTCAGCCTGTAGCACCGGCGGCACAGGAACTCTCCCAGGCTGCGCATCAGTTCACTGGTGGAGGCCTGGGTTGGAGACAGAGAAGGAGAGAGAAGGAGAGAGAAGGAGAGAGAAGGAGAGAGGGAAAGTGTCGGTGACACGAGGCAGCGGTGAGTCTCAGATGCTAAAGATGATAGAATGCTTTCAAAAGCAAACATTCAGCCACAACTTTCGATCACAAATAAGAAACTTTTAGGTTTACCTGGACAATGACACGTTTTGGCGTGCCGGTTGCAGTAGATGGCTGGATCCCCGAACCTGTGTGGGAATTCTTTTTGGCAGCAACAGTCGCTACGTTAGCCAAGGTCTTGGAGATGGGCAGGTGGGAGGAGGTAGTGGTGGTAGTGGCCGAGGGGTCCTGGCTCGAGGAGTAAGATGAAAGGTTAGCGCAGGACTGAGACTTCTTCAGCTTCATGCTGTTGGAGGCAGAGTTGACCGTGGCGGCGGCGTGGCCATCCGGAGAGCTCCCTTTCCCGCTGTCCCCGCCGTCCGCCTGCAGCTTCTTGGAGCCCTTCCTCTTCGACGATACAGCCACGATGCGTTTCCATGGCAACACACTGATGATAGAGGGCCGTTTGAGGGACTTCCCGGCCGCTGCGGCAGCATCCTTGGCGTTTTTGCTGTTCTGGACTGCGGTGTAGTGGCCTACCGTGGCCGGGCCGTCCTCAAACAGGGCTGCCTTGCGGTAGCTGGGAGACAGAGACAGCACCGTACCCATGATGTCTGCTCAAGGGTCAGCAGCGCGACAGAGGAAGGAACCAGCGGCCTCGACAAAGAGCTCCGAGAGGACCAAAGTGTCTCACTTCTGGAGGAAGTCAAAGCTGTAAGTAAAGAACAGGGAGGATGTTCTCCATCAGCTACATCAACAACAAACACTTCATAATTTATGACCGGATTATTCAAAATCAGCTCATTAAAGATGATATTTTAATTGGAAAAATAAATCTTAACTAAAGGTCAATTTGCTACAACCTTTTCTGAGCTTTTAAGTGCATCTCATGGTCTTCCTCATGGAGTTTAATCCGTTTCTTGGAGATAACTACATACTGTCATGGTGCTGCCTGTGGCTCAGCTACCATGACAACTGCACGATCTCCATCTAATGAGGAAGAGGGTGATATGCATTTGAAAGCTCTAGAAAAATGTAGTACATTGAGTTAAGATTTATTTTGTCAAGCTACTGTTTCTAAGGCCACTAATGAACATTCAGCTCTTTAAGAGCGTTTGTGAGGAAAGAGAAAACTAAATCAAGGTCAACTTACACACTTTTGTTGAGCGAATCTCACGGTCTCCCTCAGAAGATGAAGACCATGAAATGTTGCCAAAAGCAAAAAGCTAATAAGTGGACCTTGAGTATGAGAGTCAGACGGAAATCTTTCAAGGTTTTGAAAGGTAATTGAATTTTTTACACAAAATACAAACGTGAACAAAGAGAATATTATGTCTTATCTCTCAATTTGATGACATTCCTTCACAGTAGCAATGCACAGCTCACAGCACCGGTGTAATAAAAGCTCAACATCAACTCCTCACGTCCATTTCTCAGCAAAGAAAACCAGCATGCCTCGACCTCAGCGACCATGCATTTAATTCCCATTAGCTTTTAATCTCCAATCTAGCCTCAGTGTGTCTGTATGTGTGTGTGTGTGTGTGTGCCTCACGTCCCTCTCCATAAACCATGTGCATTGCGACGATCACGTCGGGCGCAACACGCTCCAGTGTTCACCAGCATTATATAAGAACCGAGAAAAGGCCACAGAGGCACGAGAGAGAAATGTGCGCAAGCATCCATCTTAGCTTCAAAATGGAAGCCTTGCAAACAGCCCCGACACACGGCGGCTTCAGACACACCAGCTGATCCCCAGCAGGCCCGTGCGCTCACACACCTGCAGCCTTGAAAACACACATAGGATGCTGCTGTCTTTAACGTTGTGCGTGCTCCATCTTTGAGCCACAGGAGTGATCGGAATGTGAGGAATACAGCGGCCACACACCTGTGCATTGAGCCAAATCTCATTTGTTGTTGTTGTGTGTTTTTTTTTAAATTGTTTTGTATTGCAGAGCTGGAAAAATTAATCCTACCTTCTAATTAATCGACTCTCCTCGCGAGATCCAGCACACCTTGACCCCCCCCCCCCCCCCCCCCCCCCCCCCCCCCCTTTCGCCGCTGCGGTGAAAAGGGTGCTCTCCTGCTCGGCTTGTTCTTTCTGTCCACGGTGCAGCGCGTGGAAGCGGCTCGGTGCCGGGTGATCTACACAAGCACCAGCGTTACAGGACGACAGCGTGTTGTCTCCTGCTGCCTTTTTCTCTTTCAAATCTTCATTTCGACCAAAGCCCCTCGCTCGTCGACGGGAATGCAGAAGCGAAGCAAATGGGAAATGTGCTCCACTCCTTCTTCTTCTCTCGCAGCGCGCGGGGAGACGTCTTCCATTGGGAGCCGAACACCTGCGCGGTCACGGCCGTCGATGCTACGACGCTCGCAGCAGCTCGGAGCGAACCTCCTCCAGACATCAACAGAAAACAGCGCACATCGCTCTTGGAAAACTCAAAAAAAAAAAAAAAAAAAAAACAACAAAAAAAACAAATCAACGCAAAGATGGAGAAGACCAAGAGAGCTAACGAGAAAAGATGGCCACTATGAAATCCAAAAATAGACGGCGGCGGCTATGTAAACCTGCCAGAGCGAGAGAGAGAGAGAGAGAGAGGGAGAGGGAGAGGGGGAGGGAGAGAGAGGGAGACCCGCTGCCTTGATGCGGGCATCTGCAGTTATTCGGGTTGGATGTTGGGAGAGGAACGGCGCCTTCTCATTGGCTGCTGGCGGGATGCTGCCGCTGCAGCCGCCGCTGCCGCTCCTGCCGCTCGTCGCTGTCGCAGCCGCGCCGCCGAAGCCATTGGCCGCCGTCGGGCTGCAGCCTATCGGAGAGTTCGCTGTCCGAGGTGCTGAACCAGCCGAGCAGATGTGTCAAAGCCGCTGCTGCATGTGGCGGAGGAGGAGGAGGAGGGAGGAGGGGTGAGGGGGAGAGAGGAGGAGGGATGGGGAGGAGGGAGGAAGAGGAGGGAGCTGCTGAAGATGAACACAGGAGGATTTTTATGAATCACTTCGAGTAGGCCGAGACACTGTGGGTGTGGAATCTGCCCGCAGACTAATGTGACCATGATCTTCTTCATCGGGGGAGTGCCCCTCTTATTATCAGGAAGAGGGGAGAATTGCCTTTAATTTTAATTTATTATTATTATTATTTTTTTTTTTACAAGAAACGAACCAGTAGTGGAAACGAACTAAATACTTTAAGTCAAGTAGAATTCGGAGGTCGAGCCTATACTGTAGTTCTATTATACTATTATGATTTCTACTTTGCAGGGGTAATATAGTACTGTTTACTCCATTACATTGTTTTGACACCTATAGCTAGTTTTACTAATAATATATAATGTTTTTACAGAAAACAACTTGAAATAATGAAGAAAGGGTGCTGCACGAGGTCAAGAAAGAGTAATCCAATCGAATTGCTATTAATTTGTTCTTATTTTGCCCCTATATGTGTGAGTATCACATATCAGAGACTGTGGGCCCCTCGTCACACAAAGCTTGGAGAAAGGAGCCCCCCGCCCCCTCGCTTTAATTCCTGGATGCCTATAATTATGTCATTTGATCCCATAGATATTCAACAATTGAGCCAAGATCGCCTAATGTTTCTGTTTGACATAACTTCAGAATAAATTTCGTTTTTAAAAGGTCTGTCCTATAAGGCAGCGGTCCCCGACCTTTTGGCACCACGGACCGGTTTCATGCAAGACAATTTTTCTACGGACCGGAGAACAAATCATTTAATTATTACATATATGTACATATAATGCATTTACATACATAATGTAAATGTAATTATTACATTTTATATCATGCACTTTATTTATATTACTATTACATTGTAATATATATCATATAATACATAAAAATGTTTACAATAAATATTACCAACACAAAATAATAACGTTTTATTCTTTCTGTGCTTTCTCAGCTATAGCAAGTCTCCATAAAAGCAGCATGGAGGCTGTAAGATGGAAAGTGGCTTCACCAGACCCCCACCCCCCCCCCCACACACACACACACACAGCTGTGGAGGCCACTGAGTGGGAGGAGAGGAGGGGATTTGTAAAGCCTCTTCAACAGGATGCTGCAGCTGAACACTGAGAAGAACAACAGCCGCTGAGCTCTGGACTCTGACGTACTCACAGTGAGTCACCTGGCTGCTGGCTCACTGTGCAAATACATATATACACTTATAACTAATAGAGAATGCATAGAAATGAAATCTGACTAAAAATGATCAGCATAATGGATGAATTGAAAATATTTATTCATTGTATTTCAAGTATCCACTGACACAAATTCATGCTTTGTCCATAATTTAGTTATACAAAACATCTTGATCCAAGACAGCTTGTTTCTACGACAGCGTTTTACACTGCAGGTTAAAAAAAAAAAAGAAAAGGCGAGGGAAGGGAAATTATTTTCCGAAAAACCTTAAGAATTTCCACGATTCAAGGTTTATCAGATGTAGTTTTTCTAAATTGCACTTGCTGATTAGTTCAACTGTAATCAAATATGCATATAAATCAAATTAATTGAAGTACTTTTTTGTTGATGGTTGATACTTTATAGGCTCATTCAATTTGTTGAGACCTAATGTTTAACCACGTTTAGGCCAACAAAAAAAAAAGACATTATTAATTGAAAAGTATTTCTACTATCATCATGTACATATTTGTTATAAAAAAAATGTATAGTATCTTTTTCATTTTTTTAATTGTAATTTTTCTCTTCTATATTGTTCTTGACGTTTGTAGTACTTTGCCTTATTCTAAAATAAAATGCTGCTCAACCAGTTTTGGCAGCACAGAACTACATAACCCACTGTGCAATGCGAGGGAGCGTACATTCACTTCCGGGTCACGGGGTTAAAAGCTGAAATGTTTTGGTTTTGCACTCACTCTCAGTGCTAGCCAGTGTCTCTGGTACGAGACCTCGTATATGAGCTACTTTACGCTCGCTAGGAGCAGCACAGATGGATGATTTACACAGACACCGCTCACTTTATAAAGGAACAACCCCGCCATGGAAGGAAACATACCGCAAGGTGAGAAATGGAGAGCTAACTGGTCGGTTAGCTAGCTAGCTAGTTAGCTACGTTGCTAGCTACTTAGCTAGGTTGCTAGGTAGCTAGCTAGCATGTCGGGGCGCCGCTGGTTCTGCTCAGAGTTTAATATTGTTCTGTGTTTCTTATGTCTTTTGTAGCGTTGTGTAGACAGACTAAAAAACAGCCGGTCGAGGCTACTGGAGAGATATCGTCAGAATGGAGAGAGCCGGCAGGGCGGCGGCTCCGGGGCCTCCATCACCGTCCAGGAGGTGATGGAGGAGGAGTGGACCGCCCTGCAATCAGGGGACCGGAGACTGCCCTCGCTGTGGGGGCCAGTGGGCATGGCAGAGGTCGGTCTCTCCGTCTTTCTCTTTCTCTTTCCCTCCACTTAACCAGGTATCATGTCTCTACTTTTGTTTTTCATCCGGGTCCCTTTCTGTGTTACTCTTGGCTCTGTCAGATGTTTGGTCCCAGCTACTGCACCTTTTTATAAAAAAACAAAGAAAAAAAACACATTTTTAAAATAAGTCTTTCTTCACATGGAATCAGTAAGTAAAAACAACACACTGAATAATGAGTTCCTTAATGAAAGAGCAAAGACTTGGGCTGTCATCATGACTCTAAAGCTGAATTGTGTTGATTCACATCCACACTTCTCTGACAGCTGTGCCTCTGGAGGTGGAGGGTCAGCGGTTCGATCCCCACCTGGACAAAGTGTCCCTGGGCAAGATACTCAAGATGTGTGAATGTTTATCACTGCATCATGAGCAGGTGGCCTCTGACTCTGTGTGAATGCTGACATGTGTTGTAAAGCGCTTTTGAATGATCGCAAAAGATTGGAAAAGTGCTATATAAATGCAGATATTCTTTTCTTTTCGTCAGCAGATGTTCGGTGTCACGAAGGAGTATGATGAACTGGCAGTACTGGAAGAAATCCAACAGGAGCTAATGTCTCAAGGTAAAACATTTCTTGTCAATATTAGACAAATTTCTAGTAAAAATAAATGGAACTGTGGGTGATTTATGAGCCCTGACTAAAGTTGTGTTTTCTTTGTGCCCCAGAAATGTCTATTATTGAAGAATACGAGAGGAACCTGCAGTTTGAGCAGCGGTACATAACATCTGTTGTGGAGGGGATGGAGGAAATGCAGGAGATGCGTATTATTTGCCCCATATGTCACATGTGAGTCTTTAGAAACGACTGCTATAACCTAAGATAATGACGGCAATAATGTTGACAGTTTCCCATATTTATGTTTACTAATGTTTCACTACCAGCTCTAAAGTTACACGAACACAATTTGCAACCAGAGGCTGTCGTAGTAGTTGTAGCGGCAAACTTATGGAAATCTGTAGCTGCCGGCGTATGTCAGGAGTTAGTTGATTTTTATCAAAAAACAAATCGACGAACACATTTTTATAATTCATCATTTGTGTGCTTCTTTTGTCTCGCAGGAACAATTTGAACATCAACAGCCATTTCGTCTCCTGCCACTGTGGACTGTACATTAACACTAAGGTTTGTTTTTTAAACTCGACCCCGTTTCCCTCGGGATCAATAAAGTATCTGTTTTTAAGAAAAAAAAAAGGGACAAATTGGGACACTCGCCACTCGTATTTCAGGCGCGTGTGTGTGAAAAATAATAATACACTCCTTTATAACTCCAGAACTTTCCTGAGAATCTGAATGTTTTTTTCTTTGTAAAATGACTCCAGTGATGGCTGTGTGTACATCTGTGGGTGCAGTGCAAATAGGAACTGCTTAAAGCTCATTCGGGATACTTTTTTAATGTTGCAAAATTGCTTTTTTATATAATTCATAGTATACAGGTAAAATAAAAATGATTATCCTCCCTGTTTACTTTTGCCCTTATAAAACTTAAATCAGGATTATCACCTAAACGGCAGTAAAATGAAAAGATTACGAAGGCAGAAAGTCCCATCAACATGATTTGAACAAATGATTGTACAAAAAATGTTTTCATTCCCGTGTACTCCAACATGTTCTGAAAACCCGTCCTGCCTGGCTAGATATGTGGTGGCTCTGCTAAAAGTCTGTAAATAAAGGAAGAGAAAAACAAAACTGGTTTAGATTTTTGATTTAATCAAGTAATGGCTTTGCTCTAAAATGCTGCGATGTTGTACACCTTTTTGTCTTTTTAGAATCGGAACATCAGCCCTGATGTCCTGCGGCATCTTCTGGAGTCCCGGGTGTCTGAGCACATGGAGGAATGTCTCCACAACCCTGCTTTCTCTGTGGCTCCCAACACGGACAGCGCTCCCAACCTGATGATAAGCTGCAAGGTAGGGCACAGTGCCAAGTCATTTCTAAAGAAGTTTCAGGATGTTCATGCCAAAGAAATCTGTTGCTGCTGCTGGGAACTTCAATTGCATAACTCCCTGTCGCAGAGGACTTTTTATTTTATTTTTTTAAAGGCCTTTTTTAGGTCTATTGTTGCAATGAAGTGCTGCATTTTATTATTGTGTATGTTGTGGCCGTGTTGTTCCGTATCTCCAACACAAGTTTATTGTTGTTTCCTCTGCTTTCAGGTTTGTGACTACCTGTCTGTTGTCCTATGAAAGCAGATGTTATGAGTGACTTGTGAAATTAGATTTTATTCTGTATGTTTTGTGAAATAAAGACTATTTATTTAATATTTAATATTTGAATGTTTTGATGTTCTTTATTGTACTTTATGCTACCTACTTTTTTAACTCAAAGTTGATACAATGGCCATATTGACGTTATAATGAATTTGTGTATGCTTTATTTTAATATTGCAAACAATACATAAAAGTCAAATGATTTTAAATGAAACGCATGTATTTATTCTTTAAAATTCCCTTGGGCTTCTCTGGCTTGACAGATTGAATTTCACAAATACTAAGGGATACATTTACATGTTTCTGCAGCTACAAAATCAGCTGTTCTGTTGATACACATTTGTCTGTCAAACAAATGCTGTGACCAGAATATATTAATGGCTATTTTTACCTTATTTAGATGTGTCGGCATGTGAACACCTAATTATAAAGCATAGTGTAATTGTCTAACAGCTCTTGGAAAACTGCCGGATTAATCAAGAAAACCTTGCAAATATCAGACTAGTCGAATCAATGAAAAGCTATTGTTGGTGTCCAATAACACATTTATCACTACATAACTATGTACATACATACATACTGTACATACATACGGTACATGCATACATACTGTATATACTCTACATACATACATACTCTACATGCATACTGTACATACTGTACATACTTTAAATGCAT
>CALSCE010009415.1:1619535-1635234 GCA_943593645.1 Bovichtus variegatus | reverse complement strand
GCACAGTTACAGTTACAGTGTGCAGTTACAGTGTGCACAGTTACAGTCACAGTGTGCACAGTTACTGTTACAGTGTGCACAGTCACAGTTACAGTGTGCACAGTCACAGTGTGGTGTGCACAGTTACAGTTACAGTGTGCACAGTTACAGTGTGCACAGTCACAGTGTGGTGTGCACAGTTACAGTTACAGTGTGCACAGTTACAGTTACAGTGTGCAGTTACAGTGTGCACAGTTACAGTGTGCACAGTTACTGTTACAGTGTGCACAGTCACAGTTACAGTGTGCACAGTTACAGTGTGCACAGTTACAGTTACAGTGTGCACAGTTACAGTGTGCACAGTCACAGTTACAGTGTGCACAGTCACAGTTACAGTGTGCACAGTTACAGTTACAGTGTGCACAGTTACAGTGTGCACAGTCACAGTTACAGTGTGCACAGTTACAGTGTGCACAGTTACAGTGTGCACAGTTACAGTGTGCACAGTCACAGTTACAGTGTGCACAGTCACAGTTACAGTGTGCACAGTTACAGTGTGCACAGTTACAGTTACAGTGTGCACAGTTACAGTGCAGTTACAGTGTGCACAGTTACAGTGTGCACAGTTACAGTGTAGTGTGCACAGTTACAGTTACAGTGTGCACAGTCACAGTCACAGTGTGCACAGTCACAGTGTGCTGTGCTGATCACAGCTGACTGTGAGAGCTTCTGTATCTGTGTCACCACCAGAGGAGAGAAAACAAAGTCAGTGTTGAACGTAGCGTCATTTTTTTCCCTCCCACAAATTCCCTCCGTATCTACAGCGATAATGTCGCACGTGCATTTGGTTTGAGCTCTAATACATTTAGTCTGGATTCAGCACTGAATAAACATAAATGGAAAATATTGTTTTTTTTGTTCCTGGGGATAAAAATTGCATTAACTTTTCTTGCGCCAGACAGAACTTTGATTGCTCATTGGATGGTTCTGCAAAATCCTGGATTGTGTCAAAAAAGAAATGTATTTATACTTATATTTTACAATATCTGTGCATGGCAACTATTGGAGAGTTGAACAAACACAATCTGAATATGAATACAGAATCTGAAGGCAAGATATTAGTGATCTTGGATCGAGTAAACTCCATTACTGCTTCTCCAGCTGCTAATGACTGTAAACAATGAGCAGAAATTGCTCAGTTTATCGTCTTTCGACCGATAGCCAGTTGATGATGATCCATTCAGTCCAATAAAATATGGAGAGCCTATAAAAGCAGGATCATTAAATCATTTTACCCCATTCACACGTGTGGGGAGCCAACAGGAAGTCAGTCCCTCAGCTGGCCTCGAAAGAGAGGGACCATAGTACGCGTGCTCTACGCTATCTTGCAACCCATTCCAGTTTTTTGTAATATAATTATAATTAATGCAGCTTTAGTTCCTGGTTCAAGTTTGACCGTTCTGCAAGTTGTGAGTTTGGGACAGTGTTTATACAGTTAAATAACGACGAAAACTATTATTAGCATGCAAACTGTGGGACACCGAAGACGCATCAGGGTCATTGTAGGTTCAAAAACAACAACTGCGGAGCTGGGGTAAGGGGGTGAATTTACGGTTTTAAAAAATGCGATTAATGTGGTAAATTTACGAGAAAAAAACTCACAAATTTCACGAGAAAAAAACTCTTCTCAGAATTTATTCAAATTTTGGACGACGACAACTGCATATGAACTTGGATGCAGAGCACTGTGTGACTTCTTCTACCTCATTATTACAGGTCATTCAGCGCAGATTAGGCAATGGATGACATTATCAAATTATACTTTGAAATCGGATTTAGCAATAAGGAAATACTCCTGACTTTAGCCCAGAAACAGCATATGATTGAAGAGAGATGGACGGATGAAAGACCTGATTCCTTCTCTTGCACCTCCTCACTAATGTGTGGCATTCCTTGTTTACTGCCTGCATCTGTGGTGTGATCATAAAGTCTGAAGTGAAGCGATGTGGTTCACTCACACAGTTTTTTCCTCGTAGGCTTTTTTCTCATAACTTTACCAGCTTAGTTTTTCCTAGAATTATTCAAAGGTTTTTTTTTTTTTTTTTTTTTTTTTTTTTTTTTTTGCTACAATGCCTCTAATATGTATAAAAAACTTTTAAAAAAACATGTAAAAAGCTCTTACCTTGAGCTTTTTTTTGTCATCGTAACACAGGGCAAGTATTCACAGAAAAGAAGCACCCGGTTAAAAAAATAAAAATAAATAAATAAATAAGTAAATCCCAAACCCTCTTTATCCCAAACCCACAAAAATGTGTCTGCATTCCTCAAATTACAGCCGGATCCTTTAATTGCGCTCTGGTATCAGTCGTACTGTGACACACTATAAAGACTATAACACAATCGGTCGAAGCCCACGGCCGCTGATCTAAGACACCTCAAACAACACAACGTTACGCTGCGTGCATGCGAGGACGACCTGCAGCGGGCCGCATCAAAAGCACTTTGTCACTACAAAAGGCAAAGACAAATGCACGGATCATCCCTGACTCGCAGTGCACACATGGCTGCGGTCGCTCATTCATATCGGATTAGTTCATCTGATGACATCACGCTTATGTATACTCAGTACACACACACACACACACTCACACACACACACACACACAGGTGTGTATCGTATTTCAAACAATCCTGCTTTATTTAATGTTTCCCCAACGGGACACCTGCTCAATACTCCCACCTTCCTAACACGTGAAAGGTATCTTTGATAAAACTACATAGAGATTATTATTATTATTATTATTATTATTATTATAAGCCTTTATATGTTGGCACAATGCTGTACATCGCTGCTTTCTCCTTTTCTGTTGTGGCTTTATGAATAACAACAAAGATTATAATAACATATAGGCTATGATGTACATGATAAAAGCTGTAAATAACGGAGACTATGAGTATATAAGTATATGAGTATATAAGTATTTGAGTATATGAGACTATGTGTATATGAGTATATGAGTATATAAGTATATGAGTATATGAGTATTTGAGTATATGAGTATATGAGTATATGAGTATATGAGTATATAAGTATATGAGTATGAGTATTTGAGTATATGAGTATTTGAGTATTTGAGTATATGAGTATATGAGAATATGAGTATATGAGTACATGAGTACAATGAGTACTTGAGTATATGAGTATTTGAGTATATGAGAATATGAGTATTTGAGTATATGAGTATTTGAGTATATGAGTATATGAGTATTTGAGTATATGAGTATTTGAGTATAAGTATATGAGTATTTGAGTATGAGTATATGAGTATATGAGTATATGAGTATTTGAGTATATGAGTTTACATTGTAGAAGAAGAAAATATTTACTGTTTTCCAAATTAGAGCCTGTGATCCACCGTGGAAAAATCTTTTTGGTGAAAGACTAAATTGTCACCAAATGATATAGAATTAATATATTTATATATAATAACTACACTGCCCTGCACAGCCTAAAACACAGTAGCTAACTTCGGCTAGGCTAAATATTTATCATAATTAAGTCAAGATCTGAATCTCCCCATTTCACATGTTGTATCAGGTCAAAGAAATGTATAAGTTATGTGAAAACAGCTGTTTAAATCTGCCGTGACTATTAAAGAGAGCAAAATAAAATAAAAGCCAGAGCTAAAGAAATGTTAAATTAAAGCTAGCTGCTGGTTAGCCTCGCTAGCTATTTTAATGAAATGACATTTTGGTAATTGCGTAATTTATTCCATTTAATTAAATGAGGCTGTAGCTAAATCCTGTCATGAAGAAGAAGATAACCCAGCTAAGTGTCTCTCAGTAGCATTCACGTTATTATATTTAAGGTTGCTTTATATTACATATTCAAAGATATGAAACTGTTAATTAATGTGTTCTTTTGATTTCCATACAAGCTAAACATTCGTTTAACAGTAGATGGAGAGAAAGAAAAACAAAGACACGTTGAATTCCCAAACTATGGACTGTAAACTAATTAAATTAAAGTTTAAATGAAGTTTAAATTAATGACTAGATTAACTTTTCACCTGGTTGTGTTTTCACGGCGAGCGTCACGAAGGGGCGAGAAAGCTGAAAGAACACGTTTAGTTGCTGGATAATGAGGATTATCCAAAGGAAACCTGCAGCAGCTTCATTTTTAGGTATTTGGCCAATATTATAAGGCAAAACTATAAAAAGTATTCACTGCTAACAGCACGGTTATGAAGGCTTTGGCCGTCTAAGAGGTTTGGAACAGCATGATGTTCATAATGAGATAATCCATGTGTTTTTTGTGTTAATACGTTATTTATAAGCTATATATAAGTAATAAGTCATTTCACAATAGATTGTCTTTTATAGAAACTGGCCTATGAAACAGAACTATTTCTATATAAACTAACTAAGCCTGACTGTCCAAAGTCATAAAACAGAGAAATATCTGATAAAAAAATTGTCTATAAACTTTTTTTTGTGTCATTCATAGAAAAGAAGAAGAATCAAATGGTTTTCAGACCAAAAAAACAACAAAAAAGAAAAAAAAGTGCATCAACATCTGTGGCGTTCATCGGGGGATTGTTCCCAGATTGTTCCCATATCAAAGCGCCATCAACTGGATACCCTCCTGCCAACGGAGGGTGGAGGGTTCTACGTTTATTTATAGGAAAATGTTGAGGATTATCATTAAATCTCAGAGTGTCTAATGAAAACACAATATGAATTTCAGATGTTCGTGGAAGAGGCTCAGAAACATAACTAGTTCAACACGACAGCATCCACGGACGCTTCACTGACTTCATGTGACAGACAAAATGGCCGCCATTAGGCTTTTATTTGCCTGTAACTGCACGCGCGTGTGTGTGTGTGTGTGTGTGTGTGTGTGTTCTGAGAGAAAGGAAACAGACAAATAAAAAAAAGCCAGGCCGCCATTGTAAATAAGAATGTGTTCTTAAATGACTTGTCTGGTGAAATAAAGGTTAAATAAAACATTTTTAAAAAAACAGTTACACCCTAAACGTGTACACACATGAACGAGCGCGACACACACACACACACACACACACACACACAGGCTCCAGCTCTATTCTTTTTGAATCAGTGCATTTCACAGCATTTCTGACTTTTCGGTTTTGGTCTCATGTCCTAAATCTATGACGATTTTTAAATTATTATTTTTTTTTTTTCCACCTTTTTAACGAGATAAGACGGTCGATGGAGACAGACGAGATGAGAGACGCCCGACACAAGTCCTGGGCCGGAATCGAACCTCGTTCGTTGCCGTTGTGTCGTACGCACTTTAACCAAAAGCCATTAGTGTAATTACACACAGAGCACCGTGCAGTGCCTGGATTGGGCTTTTTTTTATATAATCGCATTATTGCGAATAATAATCACTGCGAACCGAGGGAGCGATTAATTCCACAGAAACAATAAAAGACATGGCAGATCTTCTTTTGCGTATTGTGTGAATATTAACCTACGTTGTGGCCACGCACGCCACTGATGGCTGCTCGCAGTGCGTCGCTTATTCTCTGAAAACTAAGGTCGAGATGATGCACATACGCCCTCAATTATAAATTATAGAGAAATTAGCCAACACTTTGTTCATATTAGAAATATTTCAAACTCTTGTCATCAAAGATATTTATGCTTTTGCCTTCAGCAATTAAATATATAAACCATTACTGCATTGCGTCCATAAGCAAATCCTTTTTTTTTTTTTTTCCATGAATCATCCCGAAACTTAAATAAAGGCTAAAACACGTAATTGTTGGAGAGTTTGTTAAAGAGCAGACTTAACCCACTTTTGCTTATTCTGTGTGTGTGCCTATGTGTGTGTGTGTGTGTGTGTGTGCATCCACCACAGTACCTGGGTCTGCGTCAGGCCCAGTTTGGCGGCCAGGTCGGCCCTCTCGGGCAGGGCGAGGTACTGGGTCTGCTGGAAGCGCTGGTTGAGGGCCTGGAGCTGCAGGCTGGAGTAAATGGTGCGAGGCTTCCTGATCTTCTTCCCCTTCCCGTTCAGCCGCACTTCCCCGTTCTCTATCACCGTCGTGGGCTTCTCATGTTCTGGAAAGGAGGAGGGAGAAGAGCAGAATTTCCCCCCGAGATAAATATCAACATGGGGATTTCTGCGGGGACAGAAGTTTGGCGCGAGCGTTACGGACGCACACCAACAACACACTGTTGCGGGAGATTCCTACAAATTTTATTTATTAATTCTTTTACTTTTCTGACATACTTTAAATATGCTAAAGGAGAGCTTGGCTTTTTGTGTGGTTTCCCTCATGGTGTCTTTTTTGTTCCTTCTTCTTCTTTTGATCAACATTTCTATCGCGTAAAAAAAAATGCCAAGAAAAGGTCAAATTCAGCGTGAATTTAAGCACGTTTGTGCAAACACGTGGCCTCTATTAGCGTGTAAACAGCAACACATTCAGCCTCATTTCATAGCAAATGTCAGGGACAGAGCAGTCGACCGTTCTGTTACAGTAAAGCAGTTTAACTGAACCTCAACCGTCTGCAATTAAACCACAAATCGGGGAAAAAAATGTGGACTTTAGGTATGAATTTGTAATGTTTTAAAACATACGGCTTTTCAATTTGTGACATTGTGCGACACAAACTAATGTTGGTGTGTTTACCATAAGACCTCACTGCAAACGGCTGTGAACCTCAAGGAAAAAATACCACAAAGAAAGAAAGAAATATAAATATGAAATATACAATGAGGTATGAGAGCGTATGACAGTGATGCAGGTGGAAGGAGAAGAGCTCTTTCTGCAGAGCAGTTTAGTTTACGTGCAGCTCGGCCAAGAGGGCTTTAGTTTATTTTTTTCAAGAAATCTATAGTGTAATGTTCGCCCCCGCTGATGGTTGTTATGACATGAGCTTATAGCCTGCAGTGGCAGGAGAGAACAGCTGTGGACGAGCCGAGGCCCCACAAGACGCTCAGATTCTGTAACTGAGCTGCAGCTCGTGTAACGGGGAGAGACGGCAGCGCCGAGCTGCATCGGCGCCGCAGGAGGCGAAAAAACAAAAGGCCACGTCGAGATGGTGAAAACTTAAGAGGGTGTAAAACTCTGACCGGCACTTTGGGTTTTAACTCGTGTGTTTTGTTGGCTTTGCTTTATTGCTTGAGGTCTCACAGACCAATATCTGTAATAAATTATAAGATAGTAAAATCAACAGTTTTTCTCCTTTTAAATGTTTTTTTTTTTTCTTTCTCTCGTGACCCCTCGTGAGAAAAATACAAGAAATAACCATAAGCGTTGTTAGTACACTGAAATTAGCATTTTATTTTATTTTAAATGTTAATTCTATAGGTTGTATGGGCTCTGTGTGAACAAATATATATACATTTAGTTTTTACAGACAAACAGAGTCACTTTTCTGATGTTCGGGGCCGGAGACGTCTGATCCATGTGTGACTTCATGAGAACAAACTCCAATAAGATCAATTTAATTAAGACTTATTTTAGGAATTGGGAGCGATGGAGCTGCGTATACAGTAATGCAGTGTGCAGAGAAGAAGAGAATCCACTGTAGTTCTCCCGTGTTTTACAGCCGACAGAAGCAATGCGTCATTTTTCGTCTGAAAAATGTCACGAGTTCAAAATCATTGTGATAAGCAATTTTCATAACATTAGCAAATGTAAGTGTTGCGGTGATAAACGCGATGTTACGTGTGTTTCTGGAGCTTTTATAGTATATCATTATATCGTGTGCAGACAAGCTGAGAGCAAAGTGCTGATGTCGGCTTCCTCTGACGTTATCATTCATGTCTTTACACCACAGAAATGATTTCAGTATTTTATTTTCATTTTACTTTGAATTATGAATATGTTCAGTGATTTAAATGTATATATATAACATTTCAATGGAAACAGCCACAGGTTGAGTTGGGATGAAAACCACTTTACATGCAGACCGTGTTATAGTTTAATGTTTTACATTGTTCAGCTGTATTTGTAGAGAAACAACGTTTTTTTTCTATAAAATTTTTTTTGTGAGTGATTTCTTTTAATTTTTTTTTTATCAGCGACTTTGTCATTGTGCTTGTATATTGGCTTGGCTTTTTAATTGACAAAATGTATAAAATATAGCTGAGTTTAAGCTGAAACATGAATATCATGCATGAAGAAGAAAGAAAGAAAAAGTTTTGACAGAAAAAAAAAAGTTTGCCTGCAGTCAAAACAATATAATTTCTTTAATGACCTGCATTATAATAATAATAATAATAATACTTTTTTAGTAAGCTATTATTATTATTATTATTATAGTAGTAGGCCTACTTAGACTCTACATCTGTTAACAATAATGTGACATATATGACGATTGACAGGCTGACTGCTCTTCTTCACTTCCAAATATCTGAGCGATGAAGGATCTTATCAAACGAGCAGAAATCTTATTTTATTTTTCGCATTTTTATTTACAATTTTTATTTAAGTCAAATGAAGCTACTGTGAACAGCAGTGAATGTGCCTTGGTGGTAAAGTTTTTTTTTTTTATAAATATAACAACCAAAACATTTTAAATAAAGTTTAACAGTAAAGTTATGTATTTTAAAAATGTATTAATGAAGTGTTTTCTCTCAAATGTTAATATTCTTGTGGTGTTATATTTTTGAAAGACACTTTAAATCTATAAAGTGATATATTAGGGACATATTAGGCCTATTATTACTATTATTATTGCTATTATTATTATCATTGTTACCATTATTGCAGGCCTCTCTGCAGTGTTATGTGGGAGATGATGGGCTGAGGTGCAGCTCCCGGGCCGCTGCCTGCGGGACACCACAGGCCGGTGTCGGATGCTTCTTGTGGAGAGACCCACAGTCTCTGCAGGCCGTGAACTCATCCCCGTCCAACCCCAAAGTACACTAAACATGGCGCTGCGGCCGACCTGTGTGTGGGTCCAATTATTGAGCTGCACTGTGGCTCATTTTCATATTTATAACACACACTTATTTGAAATGGTCTAAATAAAACATATGGGAAGAAAACACTTTTTTTTTTTTTTCCCTAACCCTTTTTCCTTAAATTATTTTGTGCGTATCGTTGCATTTAACGTCCTCTGACTGTGATGGGACGAGCATATATATATATATATATATATATATACATATATATATGTATTTCTTTTTTTTTTTTTGCAGGAGTGGACCTAGTAAAAATCAAATAAGCCATGAAACGACAGGTTTTAAAGGCTCTTTCTTTCCTGTGTTTGCTTTACTTTTCAACTCAAACGTTAAATACATGAGCGATGTCACCGTCCATGTGCTTCCACGTGGTACATATTATATATATATGTATTATAAATACGAGTTAGAGCAAACTGTAGAGGCGAAGGAAAAGTGCAAAGATGAATGTGTTGTGTTAAATGTCCTGCGTAAACCTACCCGCATCCTCCAGTCTGGTGTGTCCAAGCGCGCCGCCGTGACCCCCGTGCTGATAGGGCAGGTAGGCCCCGGGGTGGTGCGCGCTCACGGGGCTGTGATAAGGCGGGTATCCCAGCGGGCGACCGTACGAGGATGCACCGGAGGAGAAGGGCCCGTCGTGCTGCGAGGGCCCGACAGCGTGCAGCCCGTGCACCGGGTAATGGTTGTGGGAGAGGCCGGGGGAGGACTGCTGGTGTCCGTGGTAGCCGTGGCCGCCGAACTCCAAAAACGCCGATTTGGACGGGTCAGGCGGGACTAAAGTGTCCGATATAGAGCTCATAGTCATCATTGGGGTGAGGGGCAGTGATGCGGTGGGCAATACAAAGGGTCAGCTACGACCTCCAGACGGGAGTCATCATAAAGCAACGCACCATCAAAGTTAAAACGCTTCTAGAGAGTTTCACAGAAGTTTCCCACGCACCTAACAGCAGCCTTTTAAAATGTCATTTACCTTCGATATATTCCCGCTGAAGGAAAAGGCGAGAATAAAGCGGCTTTAGGTGGGTTCGCCCTCGCGCTACATCCCAGCTGAAGGGTCCACAAAGGTGACGTGAGTTTCAAAGCATTTGACACGGACTGGCCTCGGGGACGGGACGACGCGCAGCCAATACGGCGCCCGGTGAAAAACAAAAACAGGAACTTCCGACAGAAAAAAAAAAAAAAAAAAAAGGCCGTTGAACTGATTTAATATCCTTCGACTCGGGTTATTTCCCTTCTTCTCTCCCTCCAAAACAAGCAGCCTTTGCTTCCTCCCGTGTTGTGAAGAGGCGTCAGTCAGCAGAGAGGAGCACAGTGTGTTCCTCCTCCTCACCGCGCGCACTGTGTCTGCACGCTACATTCTCTGCCTCCACTTGGCACACACAGCGCGCGCTCATTGGCTGCAGCGCTTGGCCGTGTCACACTAATCACAATGAGCGCGAGCGCTGGATGGACCGGCTCCTCGCGGGTTTGGAGGAGCGCGGGCCTTAATGTCCACTTTTGGAAGCAGCGTTTTAAAAAATCATTAAAATATCTTTTTTTTTTTTTCCGCAAGTGTGAAAATCTGGAGGGGAAAGATCGAAAAGCGCCGATTCCTTTGACATTCATATATTCACTAAATAACTAAAGGCCGTCGGTTTATTTACATTAAGTGTCCGACTCACTAAAAAAAGATGCATTTAAAAAAGCTAAATAAAGCCAGATAACTGCGCAAATGTTCGATTTGCTGCTATGATAAATTACAACAATGTGTGAGGAGATAATTGACTGTTTGGTCCTTTGCATCATTATACATAATATTAATATGTGGCACTTTAGGTTAACATATCTGACTATAATGGTTTTTCACAGTACAGTACAGTGACATAAACACTATGTAATATTAGCCGTCACGTATGATAAACAGAAAGTACAAGGATATATATTTAGCAATAACTATGCACCAATGCTGTGCATGATTTAATTAAAAATAAGGACAATGGCTCCTTAAAAACAACGCCTTTCCAAAAAAAAAATTCTTCCTGCTTGCCAAAAGGAAAATAGGGCGGATCAGATCAAATTATCTCCATAAGCTGCCGTTGGAAAGCCGCAGACCTTATGATCCAAATTATTGTTTTTAATTAAACACACAAACAAAAATAATAATAATAATAATATTCTTATTGTCGCTTTTTTTAAATTTGTTGTTGGAAAACCTGACGTGATTTTACGCCAACGTCCCTCACGCAAGAAGTAGCAGAGTACAACACACACACACACACACACTAACACGCACACACACACACACACACACTGAGGGCACCGCCTGTGGTCCCACGCGAGCGACTATTACAACAAACATCGCCCTTCGAGAGAAACTCAGCTCGCGCATTATGCTCATTTGCGGTGGAAATGAAACCTCGGCATTACCACACATACAGCCAAGTCAATGCAACTATTAGATCTGGACACACACACACACACACACATATATATATATATATATATATAAAGGTGTATTGATGGGAATGATCACAGTCGTGCACGCAGGCCCAAGATGGCGCGATATTGCGGCGCATAATTGAGAATAACTGCAACTTTACACACTTCATCATTGACGTGCAGCACTTTACTGCAGCAGAGTCCCGGAGCATCGGTCACGTAGACTGACATGAATGCAAGGCAATTAAGCGCCATTTGGAACGAATCATCGCTTTTATTTTGAAATGAACACAAGATGCACAATCTGACCAACGCTGAGTCTGAAAAGCCCACAAGGAAGGGGCAACACATGTGCACGTGCTTTAAAGCAAGTGTGTGTAGGTAGCATTTCTAATGTATGTAACTTAGTACTTCGACTTCACTACATTTTAGATTAGATGTTCCACCAAAAACGTGAAAGCATCTATTATTATATTCTAAAAAAAAAAAAAAAAAAAAGCAACATTTGGAGAAAAATCTATTTACTTTTCTGTGTTGAGTTTCTTCTTCTTCTCGTGGCCCTGCAGTTGTATCTTGTGACCTTCAGACCAGGCCCCACACCCAACAGTATATAAAGTAGTTATAAACTCGCTCTCACTCAATGACGCACATTAACGCACCAGAACCAACAAAGTCCTATAAAACAATACATCCGTCGCCATTTTTTTTTTTATATAATGTACATTTATTGCTTCATTCTCCAACTGCATGTATCTACTTCTGCACCTCTATTTAAGCGCGTGCAGTGAAGTGTTACTAATGTGTTGCATTGGTACGTTCACTTACACAAAAGCGTCTCGGCGCCTCCTCCTCACCGCTGCTGCGTCGGACGGATTTCATCCTTCCTGCTGGAGGTAAAAGCTACGCTGTACGGACTGTTTGCAGACGGGGCCCCCGGGGCCTCCAGGTCCCTCTTTAGTCACTAATCTGTGTCTTGACAGAACCCTTTGAAGGCTCTGCTGCCACGCTGACGTGCAACACACACACACACACACACACACACACACACAGACACAAGAAAAAGATACGTGTGCCAATAAAGTTGAATTGAATGTGAAGTATGAATGAATCAATGAATGTCAACTAACGCTCATCAGCATTAGGTTGTTCAGCTTTGACGGCACAATTCTTGTCATGCTGGGGGAAATATTAATTTGAACATATGTGGACAGAGACAGACAGACAGACAGACAGACAGTGATGTTTTGGCGTGTTTCTCCCAGGTTTCTCTTCTCCTGCCTCTCGGATCCGGCTCATTGTACCAGCAGAATGATGTGTGGAGAGTTATTACACATCCCAGCCTGCGCTCCTGCTTTCATCTGCGGCCAACATTCCTCCCCTGCCTGATTTCACCTCTGTGAGCGCCGGGCACACCCTCCTCCTCTGTGTCAATGCTGTTATTTAGTGTGCACAATCTTGCTACGTCGTCAAAAGTTCTTTCTTTCTTGTTTTCTTTTTTTTTTGTTTTTGTTAAAAAGGCGAAGCGGTCAGTCGACAGGCTGCAGAGAGCGGTGCAGCAGCCAGGAGCTAATGATGCTCACTTAAAACTCAAATGTGCAAAGTCTGAAAAAATAAATGGAGTCTCAGTCTCAGGAAAAAAGAAAAAAAAAAAGTACTTGACCTGGAATATTAAGTGCTAAACATGAGGAATTATTCTCCTTAAATCACTTCTAAATGAACGCGATTGCAATTATGTTTGGTCACATTTCACACACACGTCTGTCACTGGTTTGGTTGCAGCTTTTGATGCAACTTTTGGACGCCACGGGAGCACGTACGGATGAATTGAGAGCTGAGGTGCTGTACTCAGAGCTCGGATTTAACAGGTAACATAGACTAATGACAGCGTTCAAACAACCACACTGATTTGTGGGCCTGCAGGGAGGCAATTTGTCATCCGGTGTCAAGCAGAGATGAGTTACTGTCCGACAGCAAGCGATGGAGCTCGTACACAGAAGCTTGTGGGAACACGTGCGGGTCAGTTTACACCTGCAGGGGGAAAGAGAATGAAGATGAGAGAGGGGTGGAGGAGGAGGAGTAGAAGAAGTGAAGGCAACCAGAGAATCAGCTTTGTGCTGGAGCTAACACACACTGAGCAAGACACACGGTGTATCCAAAGTGTGTGTGTGTGTGTGCTGCCTCTGTGCCGTGGAGCTCAAACACACATTGATGAGCCGCACTTCTTCACCTTCGTTACCATGAACACACACACTGTAGATCTCACGAGAACACCTACTGTGTATTAATCCGCAGATGGAAATAGTTCCCGACAGAGGCGCCACTTACACTAAAATATACGACGCACAGCTTGTTTTTTTGGGGGGAAATTATTTAGCCTTTTCAAACTAAATTTGAGATCTGTTTCCAGAACAAATGAGCACCACAGACAGGGTAGGGAAGGCAGACATGACTGCAAGAACAGAGTAACATTTTGGGTTGTTTTTGTCTTTTCATGAGGACTTTTGGCAATAAGATGAATATAAAACCACAGCATCCTTATCCTTTTCAGAGTTTATGGAAAGAATGGAATCTTTCCTGGCAACTAATCCAAGATGAAACCCCACAATATTTATTCTCTGCTTTATAAAAAGATCATTGAACATGTATACATATAAACAAAGAAAATCTCCTGATGACACTGTTATGGAACCAGAAGTTACACGGTTTGAATTCAGAACCTAATATATTACGTGATCCATCTTAAAGTTGCATGAATTCATTTGTTTTTGTCCACTTGGGGGCAGCAGGACAAGATTGTAAATACAATATTGACCTCATAAAGTTGTTGTGGCGGCCATGTTTTGAAACCCTTGCCTATTCATGCTGTACGTCCTGAAAACACAGAGCTACAGGAGCGTTTTTTTTGTGTCCGATATTCTCTTCGTGGGAACTATCTGACCCTGTAGCTGCTAAATGCAGCTAGTAGAACTACATAGATGACACATACAATTGGTTTGTTGTTCCAATCCGTAATCCTTTTTAAGTTGTTGTAAGTTTATAATTAATGAGTTCTTCTAGGGACAAACACACAAACGAATTATCGGCCAACTCCACAGCTCCCTTCGGGTGTACGGAGCGTTTTAGCGTCTTTCAGCTCATTGTTTTTGTTTGTTTTTACGGCCCACTATGTTCCCTAACTGTGTCTGCTCAGGTAGTACACACTGTTTCTTAGAGCTGTCTTCTGCTGCTTGAAATAGGTCGACGAGAGTGAAGTTACGTAAAGTTGCGGGCCGTAAAAACAAACAAAAACAATGAGCTGAAAGACGCTAAAACGCTCCGTACACCCGAAGGGAGCTGTGGAGTTGGCCGATAATTTCGTTTGTGTGTTTGTCCCTAGAAGAACTCATTAATTATAAACTTACAACAAACCAATTGTATGTGTCATCTATGTAGTTCTACTCTACTTAATATGTAAATGAGAAGAGATGAGGGAGGTTATGAAATGTTAACGGGTACACCCACCTCGACTGAGATTACCACGCTTTTAGAGTTGATAATGGAAATTAATTCCCAGTTAGAGTGCAACAAAGTGCGCCCAGTTGTTGAATAGATGTCAGATGATCAGACAGGTTGGAACCTACAGTTTAACCTGGATCATCTGAGCCACTTACTTCTGGGTGAAGCCAAAAGTGACCACACCTGAAATGTCAGTCATAATTACTCACCGCATAGTGATGAATGTGTGTACGCTGAACTGCAGGAAAAACAATTAATGGATGTTTACAGATTTGGTAATGATTAGATAGGTGTCTTCATTTTCTCTTCCAAATCACGTCGGTATCACAGGTACAGTGTCGGACTGAAATCACGTCATGATGAACGGATAGCAACGATGACCAAATCTATGATCATATAACACCGAGGTTTGTGACAAAAATCAGATATAAATTGATAGGAGGACGGAGGTGATCGTCTTTTGACAGATTGTGACTCTAAAGGTCTTTACACTACATGACATCATGTGTTATTGAACCAATAACCTTTACCTGTTCTGTGCACAAGTCACCTATTACAGTCTGTCCGGGAGAGGATCCTCTTATATATATATATATATATTATATATAAGAGGAGCCTCCTCGGTCTCTCCCTGAGGTTTATAACATGTTTCCCCTCTAATTGTGAGGTTTCTTTTAGGGAGTTTCTCCTTGTGTGATGCGAGGGTCTAAAGACAGAGGGGGTCGTATCCTGTACAGGCTGCATGTATAATCTGTCATATTGGGCTGTATAAATAAACTTGATTTTGATTTTTTTTTTACCGTCAACAACGGAATTTCGCTGTGCAAAAAAAAAAAAAAAAAAAAAAAAAAAAAAAAAAAAAAAAA
>CALSCE010009415.1:1582139-1594530 GCA_943593645.1 Bovichtus variegatus | reverse complement strand
ATATATATATATATATATATATTATAGTGATATTAATGCAAATTAAAACACCAAAACATTAGGAAAATGGCTAAATCTCTTCCTCTTCTTCATCAACTTTCGGTCAGACAGACGTGTGCATCACCTCCACCACCTGCTCAACCAGTGTTTTATGAATGTAAGTTGTCTGACAAAATAAACGTAAGAATAGGTTAATAACATTAAAGTATTGTGAGAGATTATCAGGCTGACACGTTTTCTCTGTCCACACGGAGATGCTAGCTTGGCCACCGTTTTCTAGCGGGTTAGCTTTAGCTTCAGTGCTTTGGTGCAACATCACGTATGTAGCCATCAAGTGCATCTTCAAGACTCTTTTACTGGAAGTTTGTGTTAGAAAAGAAACATCTTGAAGCACTAAAGCATCAGCTGCAGACAGCGCTTTCAACTAACTAACTAACTGAGCTAATATTAGCTAGCTAGCGATGGCTGATCAAATCTGCTCGCGACAGTTGATAATTCAGCAAAACATGACAGTCGCCAACCAGAATAAACCAACAGCAGTTTGATTGATCTTCCCTTGACTGCACACAAAAACTTGATTCATAAAAATCGGAGATATTGAATTAAACCTGAAGGGTTAATGGCCGTTGATTGGAACGGCCTACGTCACATTAACTTATTTCTGATTAATGCCCAATCGACACTCACATCCTCCATCCACTGCATTGTTTTAGCGTGTGTGTGTAGGATGCTTGTGTGTGCATGAGAGAGAATGTTGCCGCCACATCTGGCCCTGTGTGTTATTGCAGAGGTCAGGGGTCTGCTGGGTCTCTGCAGCCGCTGCTTGTGTGTGTGTGTCTGGAGCGGAGCTGCAGGTGAACGCCACAGGCTATCATAATCACAGGTCAGGGTCATTAACTCTGAGTCTCAGTCACACACACAGAAACAGAGAAGGAGGGTGTTTTGAGGGTGAACAGGTGGTGATCTGGTATTCAAAGACAGAAAGAGAGAGAGTAGAAAGAGTGTATCCAAGGGGGAAAACGGGGTACGACTCGCTCGGCCTAAAAGAAAAATGGCTTCGATACGATGGAGAGTGGTGTTGGTTGTATGTGGCTGTAACACCACTGTTCCTCCGCTCATGTGCATCACACCCCGTTACTATTTATTACTATTTGTTACTGTGCAATACAATCACGTGCAATACGTATGTGCAATATATCTCTTTTTACTATGTATTATTGTTACTACTGGCTGCTAGAGTTTTACTCACTGTTCACTTACTGTATTATGTTAACCTTCACTTACTGACCACGGTTGTTGTGTTTTTCGTACTTATATTTTGTACTTAACCTTTTATCTGCACTGTCCCTTTTCTGTTGTAGCGCTGTAAATGTCCCCGCTGTGGGACCAATAAAGGTTTTCTGATCCTGGTTGATCTCACGACGGACCATTCCTCTTTTTAAACAATATTATTAGTTGGGAGTGTAGGCTGATCCAAATGGTTTCCATATCATGGTTCCAAAATGTCCAACCGTAACGTACATTGGGGCAAACAGCTCATGTCTCCGAGTCCGACTCAAAGTAAACACAGAGGTTCTGGATTAGCTTTTGTTGCTAACAGCATAGGAATCTAATTCCAGGAGAACTTCAAGCCAGCTGCCTATTCATCTACAGTAACAAACAATTATTGCCTGAATATTTTGTCTTTTGATTTAGCTCATTGTCTGTCAACTCAAATTTTAAAAAGTACCTGTGCAATAGGCTAGAAAAGCTAATCCGCGGGGAACATTTCTGTTTACTTTTGCTCGGATTCAGTGACAAGTGTTCGAAATGATTTATGTAAAATTGAAGTTAAGTTGAAAAGCTTAAGGCCTGCACTGCTTGCACCAATAACTTGTTTTGCCAGAGTTAGCATGGAAGCAGCGGGTGCATTACCTGCAGTCAGAAAGGAAGAAACAGACTTATTCTCTTAAATACTACTCCACGTGCTAAAATATTTGTTGTTCTAGGATTGTGTCTTCTTTTCAATCTGTGAGAGGAGGTGACGCATTTCTTTTAAATGCGTCAATTGCTCCCTAAAAAGAAGAGCGAAACACCTTTTTACAATTCAGGTTCAAGGGTGAAGGGAGGTCCGCTATTTTTAGCGCCAAGTCCAAGATGGCCGACCTTTGTCCTTTCTTGCCCGGGGTCAGGTGTCAGGGTTCAAATGTCAGCAGGCTGAGATGACAGTTTATTTTTAGTGCAAACAAGTCTGCTATTTAAGGCTACATAAAGAGGCTGGTCAGATAATTATACCACCGGTTGGTCGGCTGCCATTTATCCACCCACCCTACCGGTCAATTGCAGCCATATGTGCAGCAGGGCAGACTAGGGGGTCTGCCCTGCTGCCACCATCTGTGTGCGTGTGTGTGTCTGCATTAATTTTCTCCGGCGTAAATGTTGGCATCTTTCCTTTCCTGCGTTGTAAATGTACACCCCTTCATATCTTCTTGCGGATGTCTGTTTCTGGCTTGTCCACGTAAATGTATCCATTTCTGTTATGCAACCGCGCGCACGCCGCTATATGTGCATCCATGTGTGTGGTTTCTCGGCATACGAGTTAAGTGTCTCTCAGTCGCGCTGTTGTTAGTGCGGCTTCTGCTTAGCCTCTCTTCAATTTGGCTTCAAAACTCAAAACACACTGTCCACCCTTGTGTAGCTGTCCTCCCAGCGTGGAGGTAAGCAAATCAAAGCGTATCCCTCTGAAGCGTTGTTTACGCCGCGCCCTCTCAAACCACCCAGACGCTGAGCTGAGGATGACAGTTTACAGTATGTTACAGCGAGGAAGTGTGGACGAAAAGACAAATGTCCTCCAGGGTGAGGACCACATGAAAGACAAGAAGTACTTCAGTCAAGCGTGTCTCTCATCGGTCTCACAGAGCAGGACGGTGACAAATTAAAAAGCCAAAGATGTGTGTAGAATATCAGGTTTCGATTTCCTAATTAACTGAAATAATTCTGTAGTCATACTAGAGGTGTTGTGATATACCGGTAATCGTAAATATATACATTTCATTTAAAAATATATACATTTACGATTACCGTCAATGCTCCTTTTTACAGGTTTACATTATATTGGTGGCAGATGCCTTGTGGATTTTTTTGTTTCGCATCTGGTATACTTTTCTTTAATATGCTTTTGTACAGTTATAGTTACAGACTATCCACCTTCCTATGAGTGCAATTCATTTGGCAAAAAATGTTTTTTTAAAAGAGACAAAATGCACAATAAACACAGTTAATTAAGAATTTGACGAATAGCATCATCATTATTTTAAATGTTACATAGATATCGCGATAATGTCCCGATTGGTCCCGTGAAAATCTGACATTGTGACAGCCCTAAGTAATACTATCGTGGATTGTTGCAGTTGCAGAAGTAAACCTCATAGTAAAGCTTTTTAGCATCTTTCATCTCTTTGGTTTGGTTTCACAGCATTTCCAGCCACAACAGGCAGCGGTCTTTACTTTTAAAGGTTTGAAAAACCTTAACGAAAAGAGAGCTTTATTGTAAAAGCTTAAACGATCAAAAACTTAAAACACAAACCAGGATGGCACGAAGGAGCACGAAGGAGCACGAAGGAGCACGAAGGAGCACGAAGGAGCACGAAGGAGCACGAAGGAGCACGAAGGAGCACGAAGGAGCACGAAGGAGCACGAAGGAGCAGACATAGAAGACAAACGGACAAGGAGCAATGAAACAGGGAGGTATATATACACAGAGACACTAATGACAACGGGACACAGCTGGAGGATCCAATCAGGGAAGAGCAAACAATCACAAGAGGGAAAACACAAAGACAGGAAGTAACACTGGACATGACACAAGGGGAATGTTCCTACAAAATAAAAGAGGAAACATGAAAACCAAGATCATGACAATCGGGTTTTTATTAGGATTGTTACGAACAGTTCATCTCAACCTGACTGGGCAAAAATTTTAAGTTATGGAAACGTAAAAAATATTGCCTAAAACAAACTAAGAAAACAACCAAACCAAAAAAAATTCAAATAAATGGAAAATACCTAGTGAACTCCCACACACACTCACACAAAACTCCCTAGAATACCAGTTTCATGAATAAATTCCCAAGAGTCCCTGGAGCTGAGTCACTGGTTTCACTTCAGCGTCATCACGTTTAGCTCTTCCTCTCTTCTTCCTCTCTCGCTTCCTCTCTCGCTTCCTCTCTCTCTCTCTCCGGTTTTCTTTTGGCAATCTTTCCTATGTTTAGTGTCTTGTTTCTCTGTTTCACTCTCTGTCTTCTTCACCATCTTCGCTCCAGTGTTTCTCTCAGCTTCTCACTCGTGACTCAAGAGCTAAAGCTATGCTTGGCTCCAGCTATGAATCCACAGGCAGTTATATCAAAACTTTTTTTGTTTTTTTTACCAAAATGCTGCTAAATGTGTTAGTTCAGCGGCTGCAAACACAGTGAGGGACTCACACTCTTTCATTGATCCCAGGGTCAATTTCCAGCATTTGATTGATTATTTACACAGTCCAAAGCAGATTAATTTGACTAAATCAAATCATACTGTATATCATTAACTGACTGTAACTACGCGAAGAGGCAGATGAAGACATCGGCTAACATTTGTGAAACAAAGCACATGACTACTATGTGTACACCTTAGTCTTAGTGGCATACTGTAATATTATTATTAATATTATTATCATTTTATCCTGCATCTAAATGTCCCTGATTCGGTCCCCCTTGGTTTTGTCACGCGACTCAAGGGGACAGAGAAATTACCTATTTAGTGTCAAGTTTCAGGTCACGGGGTCGGATCTTTGAGGCACATGGATGCTTACAACAGCCTGACTGTGTCAAACAGGGAACACTTAATCTAAAGTTCCCCGTTCAGGACACTGAATAAGATCTGAGCAGGTGGCTGTTGCATGGAAAGGGGTGAAACTTTGTTTGCATGCGGCACACAGAGGTTAGTCAGTCGGTAAGACACCAGGGGAAATCAGTGTGGTCTTTTTTGCATAGTCAACACTATTGTGGACTGGACCAACGTAAGGGGGGGGGGGATGAAATCTCTGCAGAGGGTATCGTGAATGCACTGCATTTATACAGCGCTTTTTCTAGTCTTAGCGACCACTCAAAGCTTAACAACATAAGCCAGCATTCACCCACACATTCATACACTGGTGGAAGACCAGAACAAGTGCCACCGGCTCCTCAGGAGGGATACATGCTCACACACACGGCTGGGGTTCAGTATCTTGCCCATGGACACTTTGACGTGTAGACTGCAGGGGCCCGGGGATAGAACCACCCACCTAACGATGGTGGACGACAGCTCTACCTCCTACTATGTACATATGTACTTATTTTACAGATATGTGCATGCATATAAGTGTGTGTGCATCCATGCTAAAACTCTCACATTTAAATGGCCAGAGTTCAGACACCAGCAGAGCCAATGCCTGATCTCCTCGCCGGGCAATTTAGCCATAATTCACCAATCACGGGACTTCCTTAACCCAACAGGTGAGCCTGAAGAAAGTGCAATTATGACAATTATGAAATATTTCTGATAGGCTACTAGTCGCTGTCCCACTGGCTTAACCTCCGAAATAAGCCACAGTGCTACCTTCGTGTGATACCACTCCTCTAATGGCTAAATAAACTCACAATAGATTCTCAGGGTTGAGCTCTGATATTGGATGCGGGGGGGGGGGGTTTAAATACATAGGCCTATAACTCCACAACACTCTACTGCCATGCTAGCAGCTCTGGGAGGCTGTTCATCGGCACTCAGCTAGATGCTAACACGCTCACAGTTACAATGCTAATAGGCTAACGTGTGGCAGGTTGACCGTGTTCACCATCTTGGTCTAGCCTGGTAACATACTAACGGTTGCTAGTTAGCACTAAACACAAGGTAGGCAAAGAGGAAAAGAGACCGTTGGGGGGGGAAAAAGAGAGAGAAGCACCGTTTGTAGAGAGTTCTGAGGTCAGTCAGGGGCTAAACTGAGCAGAAAGACAAAGACGAACCCCCACATTGCTTCTGTCGCTGGCTAGCTTAAGGCGAACGGCTGCACAGATGGTACGTTGGCTGTTTTGGGGCGAATAAGCACAGGCTGGCCAGCAGCCATTTTCGTGCGAACTGTGCTTTGCTTTCCGTCTGAACGCAGCGTCGCAGCGTAGCAGCTAGCAAGCGAACAGCCAAGAACTAAGCACACGTAATAGAAGTTCCAGAGAGAAGATTGTTGGAAAACTGTTGTGTGTTGTGTGCTAACGCTGTGTACGGGTTTGTTGCTTTGGACTCTAGACTCCACACTTCTTTGCCCACTGATCCCTATCAAGCAAACAGACGGCTGGCGCTCAGTAGCTCGGCTTCCGCAGCAATTACCTTCTCCCTCGAGACACTGAGAGAAACTGAGAGCATAGGCAGCTTCTCTGTGTGTGTATGAATGAGTAAGAGCGAGTAAGTGTGTGTGTGTGTGTGTGTGTGTGTGTGGGGGGGGTGCTTACAGTATGCATTTGTGTGTGTGTGTGTGCATATCAAACGTGTTTCTGCACTGAATCAAAACCCCAAAGCGACCGTGTCAGAAAATTGAGCCTACCCACATAACCGAAAATACCCATAATCCCTCTGTGTGCCCACATGAGGTATTTAGATTCCCCTTTGCAAAACGGCCCCCAGCTCTCCGCTATTTGAAGACTAAAAGCTAATGCACTCCGAGGTTAAGCCAGTGGGACAGCGACCAGTAGCCTATCAGAAATATTTCATAATTGTCATAATTGCACTTTCTTCAGGCTCACCTGTTGGGCTAAGGAAGCCCCATGATTGGTGAATTATGGCTAAATTGCCCGGCGAGGAGATCAGGCATTGGCTCTGCTGGTGTCTGAACTCTGGCCATTTAAATGTAAGAGTTTTAGCATGGATGCACACACACTTATATGCATGCACATATCTGTAAAATAAGTACATTTTAGTTTAGTGCAAGAAATAAAATAAGAATAATGTTTTTTTTTTTTGTTTTTTTTCATTATTCCCAAAGATCACCTCATTGAAACACTGGGAGTGGAAATTTTTCTACAAATAAAATACTAAAGGATTATGGTTGATAAAGTATGAAACTGATAAAAAAATATGATTAACTCTCTTTAATTAAAGATTTTAAAATGTTGCACTGGCTAAATTGACACCTGAAGGTCACTCAAAGCATTTGTTTATCCGATATGATGCATATGAAAATGTAGAGCAAAGTACACAGACCAGCAAAATACATTTTAGCATAGCATTTAGAATTAAAAAAAATTGCAAAACGACGAAGTATCAATCTTCTCACGTAACTCTCTAATCAGCGTATTTAACACATTTCCACACTATTCCTTTAAAGACAAATCTCTAAATAAACAATATTGGAAATGTGGCTACTGAAGAACTTCAGAGACGTGCAGCTTCTGAAAATACTTGAGACGTGACACAAGCTAAACGTGATGCGGAGGCTTAATATAGAACTACAAGCAAACCTACGACCTTAGTTTTCAGAGATACGGGGAAATGCAGCCTAAGTACATTAACTAAGTACTGTAATTAAAGGGAAACTCTGTGGATTTTCAACAATGCTTTGTGTCGTTGTAATGTAGTTGGTATTTTCAAACTTTCCTCCGTGTTACCGGGGGCGCGTTTCTCTTTAAATACAATTGTGTCGAACGTGTATTTCACTTGAGTATCCATGTTCTACTTTATACTTCTGCTCCACTTACATTTCACATGGAAATAACGTACGTTTTACTTCAGCCGACAGAAGCTGCTAGTTTGGCATAATAATGACTTTTCCTTTAAATTGTTGCGTCTGTACTTTTACCAAAATAAAGTTTCTGAATGCTTCTTCACTTGTGACATGTGCGTGAGTGAACAATTTGGTTTCATTTAGGCGAGTATGTGTGTTAGAGCGCAGATATTCCTGCATACTTGCTGTATATTAACGCAACGAGTGTACGCTCAAGATGAAAAACGACAAAATGTACCACTTGTCTGTGCATGAAAGTGTGTGTATGTGTGACCATTGACATGCAGAACTGTGTGTGAAGAGCATCTGTGTGCGTGTATATGTGTGTGTGTGTGTGTGCATATAAGTGTGTTTTTCTTAAACTAATTGGAGAGAGCTTGGAGTCAAGGCTCAAGGATAAGATAAGATTGCAGAAACCAAACGCTGCTGTCGGGAAATAACCATGTAAGTGCAATTTCTGTGTTTTCCTTCCTCAGAATGTTTTGCTTTTGTTTGTGCGCAGAGTGACCCTCGTCAACCCGAGGTATTTTGTTTAAAAAAATCCATTGTGAAATTTCAAAACTGCATTGGCGTAAAATAATAAAATAAAATTTAAAAAAAAAGTATTTCCTTTTCCCTATCCTGAAAGACAGACTGACTTTGTGCAGATACGTGGTTTTTTTGGTCCGACAATGGCGAGAAGCATCTGGTAACACTTCTGTGTAATTGCTGCTGAGAAACCCTGAAGATCTGAGAGGAGAAAAAAATTCCAACATGTTTTTCCTTCGTCCTTCTCCTGCCCTGTGCGCCTCGTGTTGGAATTTCACCAGAGTTTAGGCAAAAACAAAAGAGACGGGTGTTCTGAGTGTAAGAAAAAAAAACAGAAAAGAAACACTTGGATGAAATACAAGGAGGGCGTTTTCAGTGACTGTGTATGGTGTGTGTGTGTCTGTGTGTGTGTGTGTGTGTGTGTGTGTGTGAGTCTAAAAGGTGTTTTTCTAATAGCTATGCTGAGATCCAAAGTTAAGTCGTGAGGGGAATGAAATGGGTACCATTTTTTTTTTTTTTTTTTTTTTTTAGCAATCACGCCTCCTAACAAAAGACATATAGCTCTAACTGAAAACAAATGATTTTTAATGAATAAATGTTCAAAGCGGTGTTAAACAAGCTCCATGTCTTTTTCTATTCCGGCAACACTTTCCGTGATAAGCTGCGACGTGTCATTCAAACAGTGGAGGTGGGAGACTTTAATTTGTCAAATGTAAAACAGGACACTGATCAAAACACGGTGCACAAAAATGTAATATTAACTCAGTCATTTATTCGTTTTTACTTTCAGGAAAACAATTAAATCAACAATGAAAAATGCTGATTTTACAATTTTTGCCTCGCCTTAAATTGACACCTGGAGGTCATTCAACAGATGTGATTATCCAACACTTTCCCCATGACAATGTAGAGCAAAGGACGCAGCACACAGAAAGTCACGGTAAGGTTTTAGCCGTGTCTCCACGTTTGAGGCCTTTATTCTGAAGGATTTGGACCAGAAGATAAAACACGTCAATGTGCCTCATCGTGTTGTATACACTCCATATGGAAATGATCGTGTTGACTTATCTGGATGCATCAAACTGCAAAAGATAATGTCAAATGCAGCCAGCTATTATTTTGATTATGTTGCTGTACTGGCTGCTGTCACTGTTACCATCTCCAGTCACGAGTGTGTCCGTGAGGAAGCGTCAGCACATCACGAGCACGAGATAAGTAAATATGACACGGTTATCGGCGGGAATTAATGGACGACGGGGAGGCCAGAACACACTGAAGGGAAATATCCACCTTATACCGTGGTCACATGCCAAAGAAACACAAGAAGCGGGTGTTTGAAGCGGGTGACCGGGGGTGGGGGGGGGGTTGGGAGTTGGTGAGTATGGAACGTCTGGTTTCTCCAATGCAGTGTTTATTGCAGGTGGTGCATGTAAAAGTTGTAGACTATGTTTATGTACCAAGGGTGGGGTAGGCTGCGCCGCCGAATCGGTTGCGTACGAATATTCTGTTTCTGTAATGTTTGCCGTGTTGTGTGTGTGTGTGGTGGGGCTATGTGACTGCTGAGTGTATGAGTATGTTCTGTAAACTTTTGTTTTTTCCTGTATGCCCAAAATGACCCCGAATTAGATGTTAGCCTGTTAGCCTGTTAGCGTGCTAGGCTTTGACTGACGTCGTATGTATGTACTTGTTAAAAGGCCCAGTGTTAAGCATTTAGGGGGATTCATTGGCAGAAATGGAATATAGTATTCATAACTATATTTGCATTGGTGTATAAATGACCTGAAACTAAGAATTGTTGGGTTTCCGTTAGCTTAGAATGAGCCCTTCATATCTACAGAGCAGGTCCTCCGCCGCGGTGCACAACCATGTTCCTGGCTCAGAGCGGACAAACCCAAATCTGTCTTCAGAAACGGCCTTTTCCTATTTTTATGGTGAAGGTCACCGTAGTTCTCCGACCCGCTTGGAACGGGGGAGGGGTGAGCTGAGAGTTCTTCAGCTGTAATCTGCAACCTCACCGCTAGATGACACCACATCCTACACGCTGGTCCTTTACCAGCAGCTCGTGTGTGTGTGTGGGATGCACAATCTCGGTTAGCCAGTGTTGTCTTGCCGCGGCCGCCATTATCACAGTTGTGATATCATCGTGTCCCCACTTCTGAAAGCCAAACCTACGCCCTTGGGGAGGTTAGATAAGTAAGATACAATAAGACAGAAAACAAGGGAAGGTTCATCCCACCATTTGTTGTTTATTATGTATGATTTGTACCGTTCGCATTACCATTGTATACAACTTACAAGCATCTAGAGCCCCCTGGCTACCCAGAGGTGGAAACTAGAAAACTACACATGACCAGTAAAAGCAGGAGGAGAACTCAGCCTTGTCGCACGCTGAGGAATTTATTTGCTTCGATACGACTGACACTGATTGGACATTCACATAAAAGGTGGCGGACTTTTCCTTTAAGAGGACCAGATATAAAAGGGGACATTTGTAAAACATACTTTTAGCTCCATCTACACAGAGTGGGGAGACATGGGTGTCTGTTTACGCTTTAACGTACACTGGGAGTGGATCTGACAGCCTGTTTAGTTCACAATCTGCTGTGTAGTGACATTTTAATCAGGAGATCACATGGTTGGACATACAGACTAGACCTGGTTTCAACACACACACACACACACACACAGACACTGACCACACACAAACACACACAGCTCACTATCACCAAACTAAATACTTTATGCCCACACATAACCGCGTTTCGCCAACATATCCAACCACACCAATGAGCCCACCCTGAATCTGCATCCAAACGCACCATCCCAACTGACTCTAATTTAGCGTTTCAAGTCTCTGTGTGGCACCAGGGTGGCAGGGTGGCACCGCTGGGGATTTGTGGGTGTCTACACTGGGGGGGGGGGGGGGGGGGGGGGTCATGTGCCCACAAGCTGTCTGCCAGGCTTCAAAGCAGCCTCTCATTTTGTTTGGTGAAAAATGCTGCAATTTACACACTGTCACTTCTACTGAGCACTTTGGGAATTACTGTTGTGAAGTTGTTGTTTTTTTTTTTTTTTGTTGTTTTTTTTTTTAACCCTTTAACACTTCAGTTTGCCAGCACGAATGGTAGGAGTGCACGTGTGGATGTTAAACACTTTGTTTGGAAGTATTTCGAGCAAAGGAAGCGCTCAGAGATGCACAGAGACGACCGTTTGGAGGGAGGCCTGGGAACAAAAAAAAAATAATTAAAAACCCACTGAGATCCGAGGTGCTGGTCAGTGCGACAAGAACATATTCTGACGTACCTCTGGTGATCCACACTGTAAAACATTTAGTGAAATCAACAAACTTTTGTCATCGACATAAATGTACGTTTTAATTTCAAGTCAATTCAACTGAAACCGGGTTTCGTTTTTTATTGTCGGACCACTTCAACTCATTACATGTAGTTTCTAAATAATCAGAATTCATACATTTGCAGGCTTCCCAGCATGCATTGTTCAAGAATTAAAACTCTCCAGAGGACCCCTCCCCCCCCTTTTTTTTTTTTGTGTGTGTCTTTAATACATGTTAAAATAAGTCAAGCTTGTTTATTTTCATCAAATCAAACAAATCTTTCAATTACAGCAAATCTGACTCTCAATAAGTTTGAACAGCTGTTGATTCAACTTCATATCTTCAGCTTATATCTCCATTTCTGGAGTTTACAGTTCTCAAGTTTAGTGAACATTTTTAAACAACGTTGAACTAATTATTAAACTTCAGTTTGGTCCACTCACACTTTTAAAGCGCGGGAAATGTGTTTGAGAAACTCTTTTTGTTAGATTATTTTGAAATACTCTTTACATACTGACAACAATCAATAATCAAATGCTCTGACAAAAAAAAAAAAAAAGGAGAACTTCATTATCTGTGTAATTAGCTCATTTCATTCAGCCCGAATGACCTGCCTGCCTGCATACCTGTACTGTACCTGTACTCTGCACGTGTACTCTGCACGTGTACTCTGCATACCTGTACTGTACCTGTACTCTGCACGTGTACTCTGCATACCTGTACTGTACCTGTACTCAGCACGTGTACTCTGCACCTGTACT
>CALSCE010009415.1:1456754-1483345 GCA_943593645.1 Bovichtus variegatus | reverse complement strand
AGTACAGGGTGTACGTAATGCATTGGGCATCTTAAGAAAGCCCATCTCTCCCTCTCTCTCTCTCTCTCTCCCCCCACCCCCACCCCCACCCCCCACCCATGCATGCAGTGCGAGTTGCTGCAGGTTTTCCAGGCTTTCCTCCAGGCGATGCTTTCTAACGGAGAACAGCAGAAACGCATGTTTCATCCAATTTGAACCCAAAAAAAAGAAAAAAAAAGGAAGCTGTACTTTCTGGAAAACATCAGCTTTTTTTTCTGACTTGAAAAGCCTGATGCTCCCATGGCATTTTATCAATTTGACACCCTTAACTATGCTCTGCAATCCCCCCCACCCCCATGCCAAAGGTTCAGCTCAGCCTGAAAAGATGGCAAACTCTACAGTTTTGGATGTAAGACGGTTGTTTTCAGCTTCCAGCTGACAAGAGGCAGATAGGGAAATCTTTCCATAGATTGGATTGGCAGAGTAATTCACTGCCTGGAGCCAAGTGTTGAGTTGAGTTGGCCAGGTGAGCGAGAGAGAGACATCCACCGCCTGAGCAATCTTCCACTTTCAGCTCTGTAACAGAGTTTCTGAAAGATGTATTTCTTCTAAGATGTATTTATAAAGAGTTGGGGTCAGTGAGAGGGGACGGAGGCCTCAGTCGGTGTTGAGACACAAACGTTTTCCCTCCTGTAAGAAGACAAAGAAAATGGGCTCAGCTCTGGGAACAAGACCCAAGGAGCTGAAATTGAATTTTTCCAGATGTTCTTGTTGTCTGGAAAGAGCTCAGCTGCCTGTCGCTTTGTCGATGTGAAGCAGATGCGGTTTGAGCCTCTGGACGGTGTCACAGCGCCACCCAGAGGCTTCACTCCGCACCTGCAGACACATCTGGCCGCCACGTCCCCCACACACCCTCCCTCCTCCTCCTCCTCCTCCTCTCCTTCTTCTTTCCACCCTTTTTTTTTTTTTTTTTTACTTCCTCTAATTGCAAACACATGCGGACCGTTTTTCCACCAGCAGCTGCCAAGCCGACAGTCTGCAGCGGCGCTGCTTTCCCCTCTGAGCTCAGCACTTTGGCACGCTGGGACACTTAGAACCCCTAAAAGGAGGCCCAGTCTGGGTTTAGTTCAGCCGAGAAGCCCCCATCAGCAGCAGTGATGCAGCTCAGGTTGGAAAATGTGACTTTGAGTTAGAGCAGAGGAGTTTTTATTGTTGTTTGAAGGGAAATGAAATCACTCCGTGCAGAACTGCGTCTTTCCGTGCGTAACGCTGATGCCACCGGCATCCAGACGCAGCGCGTCGGTGCCCTCTCCGTCACCTCCGCCTCCCTCCTTCTGGTTCTGAGGCCCTGCTCTGTGCAAACCTTTCACAACTCTCGGTTCTGCTTGATGTTTTTATGTTACTGCCATAACCGTTCATAACGTGTGTGTTCATAACGTGTGTGTCAATATATACATTTAAAAAATATATATTATCTCATGGTGCAGCGCTTTAAAACGTGAGTTTTAAAACAAAAGCATAGGCCTGCATCACAACTGTTATAACATATATACCAACTATACATGCGGAATATTATTATTTAAATGATATTACAATTTCATTTTTAGGGGATGTGATATGGGTATTTTAGAAAATAATTTTTTTTTTAAATTATTGTTAAATTCCACTAAAATGACAGATTAACAGTTACACATGTGGGTATTATATGTGTTATAAATACTATTAAAAAATATAGTAATATGCATAAATATCAACGTTTTTTTTTTTTTTTAAATCAACTTTTAATTATTTTCTAAATTGTGCTTCCATCTAGATCTTTGTATTGTACCTGTGTGTTCTGGTATCTCACCTGTCTGCCCCCCCCTCAGGCACAGGCGGAAGCTGCACCTTGGAGGGCCAGTTGTTTGCAGACCGGGACGTGTGGAAGCCAGAGCCATGCCGGATCTGTGTGTGCGACAGCGGCACGGTGATGTGCGATGAG
Source organism: Bovichtus variegatus (assembly GCA_943593645.1). Lineage (NCBI taxonomy): Eukaryota > Metazoa > Chordata > Actinopteri > Perciformes > Bovichtidae > Bovichtus > Bovichtus variegatus. The sequence continues at coordinate 1,481,385 of CALSCE010009415.1, read as the reverse complement.
GTCATCTGCGAGGACACGACTGACTGCCCCAACCCCATCATCCCCCACGATGAGTGCTGCCCCATCTGCCCCGACGACGGTGCTCCATCTATATCACTTCAGCTATTCTTTCCTCCTCTTTTTTTATTTCCTTCATTTTTTTCATACTTTCTCAGATAATCGGTATTGTCACCTGAATTACATTTTTTTTTTTTTTTTCGTATTTCTTAGTTTTCTTGTTTCCTTACAAAAAGGGCAAAACATTTCCAGTCTTCATCCATCTCTCACATCTTTTACATTTCTGCCATTAAGCCCACAATATGCACAGACACACACAGACACACACACACACACACAGCCTCTTCTACTAAATTCAGGTGTGTTTTCTTTCATAATCCAATTTAATAATCCTCTTTTTCTCTCCGCAGGCTTCCAGGAGCCTCAGGTTGAGGTAAATATTGATTTTTATTTGTTTCTATTTATTAGTGTACTTCATTGATCAGCAACCATTCAATGATCGACTTAATCAGTTTGATGCGAATACGGATTGTAATATTGATTATTGGTGATTAGTGATTAGACACATGATAATAAAGTGGAACGTGGACATTTTTTAACTAAATTGAAAGATATTGGTCATTGGTCTGTATCATAAATACCATAAATGACTTTATGGATTACATCAGATGCATCATTAATCATTTAGTCTCATGCACACACTGACACACTCATCTCTTTGGTTTTCTTTGCTCACAGGGACCCAAGGGAGAGCGCGGAGCCAAGGGAGAGAGGGTAGGTCCACACTCTCCTATCATTCACTTTTTAATCTCTTGATTTCTGGTCACCTCGTGGTGCGTTCACAGTCTGCCACTCCGAGCAGATTCCTGTGTGTTTATGATGGCCATACTGACAAAAAGCGTGTGGAAACAGGCTCCTTTAGCCAAGTCCAAAATCTTACTTGCGTCAAAGTAGAGACGAGTTAGAAGTAAAACAGAGTGAAGATCTGAAAAGTAAATCAAACGGCATCAGATCTAACTACTTGTTGGCAGATAGCGTTGTATTTAATGATGGATTTGCATTGAAATATTTTTCTTGCAAAGTAACTACAGCTATCAGATCCACGGATTGAGGTAAAAGTCTCAACACAAAAGTAAATGGCTCCTTAAAACTGCACGACTTGTAGCTTTAACAAGTTCACCATTTACTGAGAGCGAGTGAAAACACGCAGAGGTCAGGTTGAAACGTGCAGAGGGAGGAAGAGGAAGCTTTTCTTGGTAGAAGGAAAGTTACAAACTGTGAGGAAGAGTTTTTTAAATTTTTTCATTCAGTCAAATTAAGTATTAACACTTTTTACACAGAAAATTTTCTGTCAACAATATCGATTGTATTCTCAAAGAATAAATGAAGCGTGGCTTTAAGTGAGTTATGGAAAAATCTTGATCCAGGTTTGGGATTGCTTTTGCATTGGTGGTGACGTTTTATTTAATTTTATATCTATATAATTGATGGAATCTCAAATTACAGTAAAATCGAAATTTTATCATTAAATTTGTTTACTGATCTTAATTTAGATTTTTATTATTTATTTACATTTTTGTCATAATAATATTTGATTCAGGCAGCTGCAGCTGACAAGTTGCATCTGAAACCCTTGAAAATCCTTTTTATTTTGATAAGTTAGGGTACTTATAATCATTTCTTATTAATATACAACATCATATTCTTATATAGTTCTGAGTTTTCAGTCATGGTTATTATAATGCATCCATATTATTCATTATGTAAAAAGTATTAGTAGAAGGTCTAGTTGCCTATAGAAGCTGTTCTTACCTCGTTCCTGTGTCCTGATGTCACATGACCCCTCTGGTCCAGTCCTGGTTGGTCACATGGTCAGTCTCACAGGGAGGTAAACTGCACTTCCTGCAGGTTTTTAATGCTGCTTACATCACTACATGGAGTGTGTGAGCCTGCCGGGACACACATAGAAAGATTATACACAAGGATGTGTCCTGATGGTGTAATTTATGTAGTCGTGTGATTGGAGGTGGATGTGTTTTCAGAAGGTGTTGTGTATTCGGACTCTTGAGCCTGACCCCTTCTCTCTCTCTCTCTCTCTCTTCCCCCCATCTGCAGGGTCAGTCTGGTCCCGCTGGTAGAGATGGTACCCCCGGCCAGCCTGGATACCCTGGGCCTCCCGGCCCCCCTGGACCCCCTGGCCTCGGTGGAGTAAGTTGTAGTTTTTTTTTTTTTTTTTTTTTTGTTGCATTTCTGTATCTGACTCGTTCAGGCCCAAATGAACCTGTTTTAAGCCGACAAGAGCTGGAAACAGAAAGTAGCACGACGCATCAACGTCATAACAACCTGCTAGTGTCAGTAACTTCTTCTGCGGTGGTAAAACAAACACAAGGAGGGGGAAACAACCCAAAACAAGCTCCCCATCCCTCATATCCCACTACCCATAATCCTTATTGTTTCCTATAGTTTGTTGCATTCTCACACCACTTCAGGGCTTTTGTACTAAATGTCTTTTTTGCTGTGTGTCATCAAAATGGACCAGTATTAACCAGCACGCTGGGTGTAAACACAGATAGCTGGGAACAGATACAGCAATATAACTAGCTCTGACGTGGAGTTTGGCTTTCAGTCTGGGGTCAGAAGGTCAGAAGGTCATGAGGGTAGATGCTCTGTTCTGGATGCTTGTTTGATCTATTAGTTGAGTTAGTTTATTGTTGAATGAACATGTTTATAATACTTTAACGTATAGAGTTTACCCAGTTTAGTACACTAAACTAACATTCCCAGGCTAATTTTGCATTCCTATGTAGAATTTATCACTGACTCACATGTTAATTGACTATGCTAAGCTAACATGACATATCATGCAGTCTTATTTACCATGCTAATGGAGATGTTATCATTTACTAACATGCTTCTTTACCACATATAGCTAATAGTATCACAATCTAAGTTAGCATGCCATGATACAGTTTGCCACCAATTTCTTTCCTAATGTTGCATTTGTATGTAGAATGTGTCATTGACTCACAGGCTAATTCACCAGGCTACGCTAACATCACATACCATTCCAGTCTGATTTATCATGCTTGTAACACATTTACTCACATGCTTATTTACCACATGTGGCTTAGTTTTTTACTTCAATTAAGAATGCTATGATTCATTTTCCTATTGACTTCCACCCAAAATGTACTTCCCTCCTAACTGACCACAACATATCAACAACAGACCTCCATTCTAATTGACCACACCAAGCTAACAGACTAACGCCAACTTTAGCCTAGATTTACCTCGACCTCAGTTTGCATATTCTCCATCTACTGCAATGTGTCGCAAAGTCAGATAACAGCAGTAGCCTCCAAAGAGACTCCATCGAGCGCCATATAGCCGACATCAGCAACAGTGCGAGTGATTAGGTCAAAGGTTATGGGATATGGTCGAGCAAAGTAGAAACAAGCAGGAGACAGAGGACACTTATACGGTTGTCAGAAACCAGCTGCAGCAGAACAATTTAGACTGATGTTGTATCTGACATGTTTCACTTGAGGTTGCTTCTGCATGAATCTTCATTTTTAGTATTTGATTAAGACATAATTGCCCCAAAGTTTATTATCATATTTTGTTGGATAGATTTCTTTTTTTTTTGATATTAGAGTGCAGAGACAGTATAGATGAAGAGCAATGGGTCTTGAGCTTGTTATGAATATATGTGAAAATGCATTGTGCATTTTATTCATGTCATAGAAAGTTGAAAGCTGATTGACATCTTTCAGACGATACGTCCAATGAGAGATGAACTGGAATACTTATATCTCTGTTTGCTTTTTCCAGAACTTCTCCCCTCAGATGTCTAGTGGTTACGACGATAAATCCCCTGGCATGTCTGTGCCTGGACCTATGGTAGGTCACACACACACACACACACACACACACACCAACACTCACTCAATAATTTGAGTATGTGATGCAGTATCTGACCTCGCCTCTGTTGAATTGACAGGGCCCAATGGGATCCCGCGGAGCCCCTGGATCTCCTGGTTCTAGCGTAAGTAGTCCACTTCCTTCTTCCTCAACTCCAAATGTTTCAAAGCTGAAGCTGGGAGGATAGCGGACGAGAGGGCAGTGACAGCACGTGCACCTCATACATCACCACGACCTCACTACCCTCTCCTCGGTGCCTGTTGGCATGAAGCCCGTGCGAAAAACTCCATCACACGCCTTTCATTCGCTGCAGTTCATTTCCTCTGGGAAACACCAAAAGAGCTAACATAGTGGTCCAACACTTTCTAATTTGATTTGTTATTTTAGCAGTAAAAATCCAAACATTCTGTACAAATAAGCAAACTGCATCGTGTGTGTAAAGACAGAGCGCAAAGCAAATTTCATAATATGATGTGGTGACGATGGAAAGACGCAAGTACACATGGAGTTCAGTCAGATGCTGAGAACACAAAACACAACCGGCTCACAGCTAACGTGTTTCATCTTATTTTGACGGCACCTTGCCTGCGTTATCCTCCATGCTTCTCACTAAAATACACTTTGTCAGCACCAGGGAGAATCATTGAAATGCAAAGCTAACCCACTAGCTTAAAGGTTTCAGAGATTCACCACAGGAACAGGCACATTCCAAAAATGTCATTTACTAGAATAACCCGACAACAGGGTGGATTAACACCTAGAGTGTGATCGACACATTTGTAGCCTACGGTGTTGGTGGTGTAGTGATGGTGTTTGCGTGTCTCCCCCTACAGGGACCTCAGGGATTCACCGGCCCCCCTGGTGAGCCTGGTGAGGCTGGATCTGCTGTGAGTATTATCAACATGAAAGAGATATATGCATACATTGCACCTCAGTAGTCCGTCGTCATTCTCACCTTGAGTTGTGTCTGTCTCTACAGGGTGCCATGGGTCCCCGTGGCGCCGGCGGCCCCCCTGGCAAGAACGGAGAGGATGTAAGTCGAATGGTTTCTTCTGCTCACATTCACCAACTATATCTACAGAATATCTGTCTCAGACTGAGGAATGGCTTCACGTGTCCGTTCATCCTCTCCTCCCTGTCTCTCTTTCCTCCAGGGTGAGTCTGGCAAACCTGGTCGTGGTGGTGAGCGCGGACCTTCTGGCCCACAGGTAAGTTGTCATGGCAGTGAGCCTTAGTGCTGCCATTTTAAGAAATACATTTAAAAAAGAGCCGCGATAATAAATTGTGTCGCCTATCTCTTTTCTTTCACCTCAGGGAGCTCGTGGCTTCCCAGGAACCCCTGGTCTGCCCGGCATCAAGGGACACAGAGTGAGTCCCCCCCCCCCCGTTCAACAAATCAACACTAAAGCATCTCCTGTAACTGTGGACTAACTTTGTCTCTCTCTCTCTCTCTCTCTCTGTAGGGATTCAGTGGTCTGGATGGCTCTAAGGGAGACAATGGCCCCGCTGGTCCCAAGGTGACTGCCTCTCTTTGTTATCGCCCTCCCTCCTCTAGTAGTAGTTGTAACATTATCGCTAATACTACTGGTGATAGTAGAAGAAGTAATAGTCATGTTGTGGTACTTTAAAGTCGGAGCAAGGCACTGATACAGTATATAAAGGGGACATATTCTGAAAAACTGCCTCAGTCAGAAAACATGGGATTCAACAAGCCATGCAGATGTGGCCCCCCCCCCTACCTCACATGCAGGCTCATTAGAAACCCCCCCCCCCCTCCCCAAAATACAAGTATGAACCTGAAAATGAGCATAATATGTCCCCTTTAAAAGAATGATATAATGGAAGCTGCAGAAGCTGAGATACCCTACATTTAGTTCATTGAATACCTAAAAGACTTTCCCTGCAGGCCACTCCACGTACCCAGTTTGTAATACAGGCTTTCCGTTATACATGTGTAGTCTTCAAGCCCAAGCCAAGATGACTAGTAATTAAGTAAGTCTTGGTGTTAGTATTAGTTGTGGTCACAGTAGTGTTCCAACTAGCAGTAGCAAAAATAGTAGCAGCCATATTGGCTGGTTACATTAATATTGACAAATGATGCTCCAGTTTCTATCATTCCTCACCTCACCTGTGTGTTGATGTCTGTTTAGGGAGAGGCTGGAGCTTCTGGTGAGAATGGAAACCCTGGTGCTATGGTGAGTAAAACAATCGCTACACAATCGGATTTTTGACCTCTTCAGATGGATGCCAATTCAAAGCTGACTGACTCTTTCTCTGTCTCAGGGACCTCGCGGTTTGCCCGGTGAGAGAGGCCGCAACGGTGCTGCTGGATCTGCTGTGAGTCCACACACACTCACATACAAATACTGCAATCGATCAATCAATCATTGAACAGATGAACTAATCACGTTTGTCTATGTGCTGCAGGGAGCTCGTGGTAACGATGGTTCCGCTGGCGCTGCTGGACCTCCTGTGAGTCTTTCACTTTCTCTCTCAAAGCTTAAATTGTGTCCAGTTTGTCTGTCCTTCAGTAGCATTTTTGAATGTACAACTTCCAGTGACCCTAGTTGTTAAAAAACCCCAGGGGGATTCTCAGATAGGAACCACTAAAGACACAGATTTCTGCTATAAAATCAAGCAATTGATAATATAATCTTTTTTTGTTTTGGATGTGATGACTGGATGAATCCGCTACGTTTTTCTGAAACTTTTTTTCTTATTGTTTCCCCCCAGGGTCCTTCTGGCCCCGCTGGAAGTCCTGGATTCCCTGGTGGCCCCGGATCCAAGGTACAACTACGCCCATTAGGATACAATAACCTTTAAAAGTCTTTCATCTTCAACATCTTAGTCAATCTTCCATCTCATTTTATGCCATTTCTTCTTCTATTCTCTTCTCAAGAGAGGTTGTAGCAGTCATTGGAAAGTTAAACCTTACATTATGGATATTAAATTAGGTTATTTTCCTGTGTGTGCTGTTGATGGGCACTATTGGCCGACAGTTGCCCACAAATCTTCGTATGGAATTTTCCAAAATAAAACATTTACTTTGTGTTTGTTAGGTCACATTTCCTGCATATGAACTGCAAAAGCTTTATGTGAAGATTATTATACATCTATATTGCCACAGATTTTGCCTCTTTTTCTGTCATACTGGTATTTTTCATCACTCTAAAAGTGTTCAACCATGATAGATCACAGCCTCGCTGTTAGTTCGGACCTGGTTATCTGACTGTGGTTTGTTTACTCTCTACCCAGGGAGATGCTGGAGCTCAGGGTACTCGTGGATCTGAAGGCCCCGGTGGATCTCGTGGTGAGCCCGGAAACCCCGGACCCGCTGGCCCCTCTGGACCATCTGTAAGTACAAACAATAACCATCTATGACAGACTGTTCAGGTTCTAAATGTGATAGCATTGACCTCATTCCTCAGAATCTTCTGGCCTAATGAAAATCTCTTCCCTTATTTCTCCTCTCAGGGTAACCCCGGAATTGATGGATCTGCTGGACCTAAGGGAACCCCTGTGAGTATCTCTCTCAGCATACTTACTTCATAAGCATGTCAGGGTTGAGAAAAAGGTTGTGCAAGGCACTGACAAAGCAGTCGGGTCTAGCGTTTCATAGCAACACAGTTGCTCAGAGACTCGTTACTGTACAGCATGATATGACCGTGTTGTTGCTGTGTGCTGCCTCCTGCAGGGTGCTGCTGGAGTTGCTGGAGCTCCCGGTTTCCCCGGACCCCGTGGACCCCCTGGATCTCAGGGTGCCGGCGGTGCCCCCGGATCCAAGGGTAACACTGTGAGTAAAGCTTTCGCAGAATTAATCAAAGCCAACATTTTCTGATATGTGTCCCCTTTAATGGACATGATTAAATAATGTCTTTCCTACCAGCTTTTTTAAGATGTTGACAGCTTCTTGTGCTGTTTTTTATTCATTTGATGTTGAGATCTGTCTCGGTTGGGGTTTTTTTTATCATGTGTTTGTCTATTTATTTTAGATGACGTTGTTGATGTTGTTGTTGTTGAATTGGTTTGTTAATTTTTGTATATTTGCTTGTTTCCCTCAGGGTGATCTTGGTGCCCCAGGTTCCAAGGGAGAGGCTGGTGCCAAGGGAGAGGGTGTAAGTTGAACTTCACCAGTCAGCATGGATCATAGCTCCGTATACACACACATGTATGAATACTTTTTCCATCTCTTATGCTGTGTGTGTGTGTGTGTGTGTTCTCCAGGGTGCTGCAGGAGTTCAAGGACCCCCAGGACCTTCTGGTGAGGAGGGCAAGAGAGGATCCAGAGGAGAGCCTGGTGCTGCAGGAAGCCGTGGAGCCCCAGGAGAGCGAGTATGCATCTCACCTAATTTTCACTATATTATTCTGTAAACTGTAATGTGTAGGTTTCAAACAATACAAACACCCTATGATTCATCAGGCCCATGTAAACAAACTCTCTAGCACCCCCTGCAGGCCATAACATAGAACTGTAAATGCGGTAACAGAGACAATATCTGACATATTGCCCTTGAGTTGAAACATTATAGAATAGAATGTAAACATAGCTCAAGCTGCCACCAGGGGTTGGTCATGTCATAACGACAATTGCTTCCTTAGTCTTCTTGATCTATCCTACAATGCATCATGCCTCACAGTGTTTTTGCCAATCTTATGCTATTTCAATTATCGAATTATTTTCAAATTTTTAACACAGTTCAGACAATACAATAACATTTAACTATGGTAGTGGAATTTCCTCCAGAATACACCTGAGTGTCCATCCCAGTGTTGACATGGACTTGGTAAAGGATAGGGCATGTTAGGATCATTGTAATAAGCCGTCCTTGTCTAGATGTTACAGTTTTGGCTTCTGCTCAAAGAGCTAAGCAAGCTTGATTCTCTCTGCAGGGTGGCCCCGGAGGTCGTGGTTTCCCTGGTTCTGATGGCGCTGCTGGAGCCAAAGTGAGTAAAACACACACATTTGATACATCCTTCCATTTCACTTACAAACATTGATCAGTTTTGATTAAACCAATAATTGCCTAACTACCTCTTTTCTCTTTTTATCCTATCATAGGGTGCTAATGGTGAGCGTGGTGTCCCCGGTGCCGTTGGACCTAAAGGTTCCACTGGTGAGTCTGGCCGCACTGGTGAGGCTGGTTTGCCCGGAGCTAAGGTGAGATTCCCTACAGTCTATCCATCACATAATTGTCAGCAACATAATTTATTTCCTTGCACATGCCCTCTTCTGACCTCTGACCTCTGTCTCTAGGGTATGACTGGTAGCCCTGGCAGCCCTGGACCTGATGGCAAGATGGGACCTTCTGTAAGTTCATCTTCTGTATAAAACATGTGATTTTAATCTCATGAAAACACAGACATTTTGTGTTTATTTAAATAAATCCTTAATTAATTGTCCTTACCAGGGAGCCACTGGACAAGATGGCCGCCCCGGACCCCCTGGCCCAGTTGGAGCTAGAGGCCAGCCTGGAGTCATGGGATTCCCCGGACCCAAGGGAGCTGCTGTGAGTAATGTGTCTCAACTGCTACACAGTATTATTGATTATATGTTCCTGAATATTTGACTAAATAGTCTACTGAGCTACTTAGAATTAGGTATTCACATCTCTGGTAATAATGCTTTTCTACTCCTGTCTGTAGGGTGATGGTGGCAAGCCTGGCGAGAGAGGAGTAATGGGACCTACTGGCGTCCTTGTAAGTTGTCTACACTATGCTACTCTTTGAATCCACTGTTCTACTGTTTTTCTGTAATGCTTTAAAGCTAGAACCTGTGTGTCTAAAAAGCCTGCCATCTCTCTACCCAGGGTGCCCCTGGAAAGGATGGTGATGTTGGTGCTCAAGGCGCCTCTGGACCTGCTGTGAGTAAAACGCACTAAACCACACACACACACACACACACACACAGCCACATTAACCTCCGGCTCATAAGCTTGATGGTCTCTCATTACAAAATACACTTAAAACTAGAATGGCCCTCAGAAAGCACAGACCTCCATAAAGGCCAATGGTGCATTTGCATGCTCCTTGGATTGTCCCATTTACCGAGTTGGGAAGCAGTTCTTCCAACTTAGGTGTGTTCATGAGCTTCAGGTCGTAATGTGAAAACAACATGGATGCTACAAAAAGATTGTGTTGTATTTTATTGCTCCGACTTAATTTTTTTGATTATTCCAACAACAATGCACCACAAATGCCCTATATTGCAATGATAAAATGCTCCATGATTGGGATCAACTCTAAAATATATTGTGGTGTTCTTTGGCCCACTCTTCTACCAAGTTTCAGGAAAATTGTTTTTCCGTAATCCTGCTGAAAGACAAACCGAGATAAAAACATAACCTCCTTGGCAGAGGTAACCACACCAGGAGTTAGCTCTAACAGTCCTTCCCTTGCTCACTCTCAGGGTCCTTCTGGTGAGAGAGGAGAGCAGGGACCTGCCGGACCTCCTGGATTCCAGGGTCTTCCAGGACCCCAGGGTGCCATTGGTGAGAGTGGCAAGTCTGGAGAGCAGGTACTGACTGAAATATGATCGATTTAGATACCTGATCAAATTGATACTGTAGTAAATTAACTCATGAATTGCCTCTCTGTCTATCTAGGGTATGCCCGGTGAGGCTGGAGCCCCAGGACCTGCTGGATCTAGAGTAAGTCATTTATCATTGTCGTCATATTCACAATTACTCAGCAGTCTGCTCCCAGCAGCAGTCTTTAATGGAGGATCATTTGAGGGACATCCATTAGTTTATAATAAGTAAATATTTACCAAACAGGCTACAAATGGTTTAAAAAGCTACGTGTTGTTGCTATAAGTTGTTTGAACATTGATCTTATTGCAAATAGGCTAAAGCTAGCTAATAACAGGCTAATGCTAAGGGGTTGTTGGTAAGCTAAGCAGATAGCATGACTTATTTTAACCTTGTCTAAAGACAAAAACATTGTTTTCATTATGGCCACCGGAGAAAAAGGTCCTTGCCTAGTAGGTAGCACTGTTTTGAAAAGTATCTCTACAAACAGATGCATATTGCAGTGTTCTGGGATAAAAGCTTTCCACCTCACAATAGAACCCTTAGGAGAATATTATCACACTTATAGATAAGTGATCCAGTAAGATAGATTCTAATGATTTCTTTAACCACTCTTGGAATTTTACTTCACGTTACCTAACTCTTTGCCACCTCTCCCCTCAGGGTGACAGAGGATTCCCCGGTGAGCGTGGTTCACCTGGTGCTGTTGGACCCACTGGTGCCCGTGGATCCCCCGGATCTGGTGGAAACGACGGTGCTAAGGTAAACGACGGGATATGTCAAAGAAACAAGTTGTTAGCCTATGAACTTCTCATTGATTTGTTGTGTAACCCTCTTGCTCTTGTTCTCTTCCTCAGGGAGATTCTGGAGCATCCGGTTCTCCCGGAGCCCAGGGTCCTCCTGGACTGCAGGGAATGCCTGGTGAACGCGGTGCCGCTGGCCTTCCAGGACTGAAGGGAGACAGAGTGAGTAGTCACAACAATATTCTTAGTTGTCCCAATAATCCCAGTATGTAGGATTGGGTGTAACTAGTTACCATCAAGAGTAGCTTTTCAGTATATACAGTATATACCTAATTACGCCCTCTCAATCCATAACCCAGGGTGATCAAGGAGTCAAAGGTGCTGATGGAGCTCTTGGTAAGGATGGCCCCCGTGGTTTGACTGGACCAATTGGACTTCCTGGACCTGGTGGAGCCACCGGAGATAAGGGAGAGCCTGGCGCCCCCGGACCTGTTGGACCTGGTGGAGCTCGCGGAGGCCCTGTAAGTACCTTTCTGTCCATCCATGTCAATAGCAGAAGACTAGTTCTCTAGCTGCTTGAATCTTGAAACCCTGAACTGACTCTTCTTCCTCCTCCTCTTTTTCAGGGTGAGCGTGGAGAGTCTGGAGCACCTGGACCTGCTGGATTCGCTGGACCTCCTGTAAGTCACTTCTTCATGAATGTCCTAGCTTCTCGCAACAACTGTTTTTGTTTTAGCTTGAAGCTTCAACACAGAATTTGCTGATTTTCTCTTTCCATCTACCATCTTTCTACCACAGGGTGGTGATGGACAGCCTGGTGCTAAGGGAGAGTCTGGAGATAATGGTGGTAAGGGAGATTCTGGTCCCCCCGGCGCATCTGGACCCACTGGTGCCCCTGGACCTCAGGTTTGTAATCCATACATTCGCACCTTATTGTAGAAAATCCCATAATTTAGAGTGAACATTGAAGTTGAGGCTGCATTACCTGGTACTGGTTCTCACATGTTGACTGACAATATGTTGTGTCCTTTCAGGGTCCTGTTGGAAACAACGGCGGTAAGGGAGCCCGCGGAGCTGCTGGACCTCCTGTAAGTTTCCACTCTTCTTCTACTCTGTCCTCCTCTTCCTCTACTACATTTGCATTTATGATGACTTCAGCTTCAATTCCTAAATCAGGAGCAACATAAGCAGTTAGTGTAGAGATCAGAGTTGACGGTGCCTATGGCTAGAACAGAGAGAGTAGTCTGGAGACAATCCACTACAAAATATGTTTTCATACAGATCTATTCCTTGTTTTGCAAAAGGCCAGTTATTCATACTTTTTTATTGTTAGCACTGATGTGATACAGCCACTTTTCCAGCCACAGTCAGCTAATGGACCTCTCTCTTTCCCTAGGGTGCTACTGGCTTCCCTGGTGCTGCTGGCAGAGTTGGACCTCCCGGCCCCTCTGTAAGTCTTCCTCTAATATTATTATCACTTATTGTTCCTGTGGCAGGGCTCAAGGTCTGGGATGGTTTTCAGCAATGTTGTATTCTTACCCAATAGGGCAACGCTGGACCTGCCGGACCCTCTGGACCAGCTGGCAAGGAGGGACCCAAAGGAAACCGTGGTGAGACTGGACCTAGTGGTCGCACTGGTGAGATGGGTGCTGCTGGACCTCCAGGATCTGCTGGAGAGAAGGGTAGCCCTGGCGGTGATGGTCCTAGCGTAAGTTGTCTTTAACTTTCAAAACAAACTGGACCCCCTAAAAAAAAGAGACATAGCCCTAACACTCACAATTGACCAGTGCATGAAAGATAACATTTTTGCCTATAGTTGCAGTCAATAAATTGTTATTTGCTAATAACATGCAGACATTTGGTGTTGGTTTCTGTAAGTTTCTGTTGCCCTAAACCTCGATGTCTAACCATTTTCTCTTTGTCTCTCTATGTTGCCCCCTGCAGGGAAGTCCTGGTACTCCTGGATCTCAGGGTATTGCTGGATCCCGTGGTATTGTTGGTCTGCCTGGACAGAGAGGAGAGAGAGGTTTCCCTGGCATGTCCGGACCTTCTGTAAGTTCCTATTGTTACTCTACAAAACTATAAACTGTACAATGGATTCGATGAAACTAGTATACCCAGACATATTTAACCAGCCAATATGATTTTAGTATCAAACATGACTCAAATATTACGTGTACAAAACCCTCTACTAGATGATTTGGCGATGAAAACAAAACCACTAAGAATGATCGGAAATGATCTGGTTCAGTCCATGAAAAGTCACTTGGCAACAACACTATGTGACCTCCATCAAGCTAGAAGCAAAGTTTCTAAAATGTATCCTCAATCACCAAAATAATTTTCAGTAGCAGATGTGAATTAAAACTGGTATACATTAACTGTATTATGATATATTCCCATCTTAAAACCTGCAACACTCGGCAAGCCCAGATAAGCATTAATAAATTATAAGAGTAACTGAGGTTGTTACTACTTGACTAACTGTGGCTGTCACCCACAGGGAGAGATGGGAAAGCCTGGATCTTCTGGCCCCAGTGGTGAGCGCGGACCCCCCGGACCCATGGGACCCTCTGGATCAGCTGGAGGCCCTGGTGAGACTGGACGTGAGGTATGAAGAAACAATTGCACCTTTACACTAACTATCTGTCGGACTTTTGTATACAGGTGTAGGCGTTTCCTAATCAGTTAACCTGCTATGTGTTCGTGTTTCAGGGAAGCCCCGGTAACGAGGGATCAACTGGTCGTGATGGATCTGCTGGACCCAAGGTGAGTTCAGTGACACAGTAAACTTTGTCCATATCTCCAAACAAGCTACAAAACTGAGCTTGAGAAGAGTGAGCGAGGTTGACCTGAACCAAGCAATGACTAAAGCAAACTGCAAGGTCATTTAGCAAACAACATGCTTACCACAGTAGTTAGCTAGGTGAAACGCTCTCATTTTCACACAAAGTCCAGAGCCATTTCTGTAAAAATTCTGTTGACATGCATAGAAACACCAATATGGCTGCCAGAGGAAAGAGTTGTAGGTAATATTTTATATAGCCTAAAAAGTGACCAGTTTCCCCAAATCTGATGTTTTTTCGGCAAAGATCAAAGGCCAAAGAACTGTAAGATCCTAGAGGACAGTTGTTTGTTTTTATCTGAGCCTTTTTCACCACATTAGACCTATTCTTCGAACATAGGCCCATGGTTATATGATACATGAGATTAAAGCTAATGAAAATAAATGTGTTTGTGTTTAGGGAGAGCGTGGAGAGAGCGGCCCATCTGGAGGCCCTGGTGCCCCTGGACCTTCTGGTGCCCCCGGACCCGTTGGACCCGCTGGAAAGAACGGTGACCGTGGAGAGGCTGTAAGTAAATTAACCAATTTTCAGTTTAGTCATTTTCTTTTTATGAAAATATCTTCAATATTAGCAATTGATACTAAATCTACTGTAGGTTCAAGCATATATTGTGTTTCAATGCAACCTGTGTCTACATCAAATGGATTTTTCTATGTTCCAGGGATCTGCTGGCCCTGCTGGCGCTGCTGGTACAGCTGGACCTCGTGGTCCTGCTGTAAGTAACAATACTAGCACCATAAATAGACAAATAAAAACAAACAACAAATAAAATAGATGGAACAGCATAAAAAGAAAGGCAAGACAGCACACTTCATCCCCTTCTTCCTACTAACAGGGACCTGCTGGACTTCGTGGAGACAAGGGAGAGAGTGGAGAGGCTGGAGAGAGAGGCATGAAGGGACACAGAGGATTCACTGGCTTGCAGGGACCTCCTGGAACATCTGTATGTTACTTCACACTCGCACCTACACAAATACAACACATCCAATATTCACACTTTATTTTTAACTTCTGTTTTTGTTCTGAATGCATAGGGACCTTCTGGAGAACAGGGACCCGCTGGTATTGCTGGCCCCGCTGGACCTAGAGTGAGTTAACTCACCACACAATGTTTAAGTGCTCTGAGCAGTTTTACGTTTTTTACATTTTAATATTTGGTGTAGAGTGTTTTGAGGGACTATGGAATTCAGAGACTTTAAGGTTTCCCTTTATGATGTTTGCAGGGCTCATCTGGATCTGCTGGATCTTCTGGTAAGGACGGTATGACTGGCCTGCCTGGACCCACTGGACCTCCCGGACCTCGTGGACGTTCTGGAGAGATGGGACCTGCTGTAAGTCTAGCTGTCTAACTATCCATTCATTCATCTGTCTTTGTGTCATAGGTTGAGATTTTCCAAAAACAACACAAAGCCTCTGACCAGCAATGAAATAACCAACTTCTTCTCTTCCCCCTCTTGTCCTTCTTATCTCTCAGGGTCCTCCTGGCGCTCCTGGACCTGCTGGAGCACCTGGTGCCCCTGGTGGCGGATTTGACCTCGGTGGCTTCATTTCCCCAGCTCAGGAGAAGGCCCCTGATCCCTTCCGCATGTTCCGTGCTGATGACGCTAACGTTCTCCGTGATCGCGACCTAGAGGTGGACGGCACCCTCAAGAGCCTGAGCCAGCAGATCGAGCAGATCCAGAGCCCCGACGGAACCCGCAAGAACCCCGCCAGAACCTGCCGCGACCTCAAGATGTGCCACCCCGACTGGAAGAGTGGTGAGTTTTCACACAGCAGTTGAAGAGTAGAGGAGGATTAGAGAATCTGCCTGAAGGGCAAATTGCATGTTGGAGTTCGGATTTTTCTGACCTTTTCCTCTCGACTCCTTGTTTTCCAGGACAGTACTGGATCGACCCAGACCAGGGCTGCACTCAGGATGCCATCCAGGTCTACTGCAACATGGAGACTGGAGAGACCTGCGTATCCCCAACTCAGCGTGAGGTCGCTAAGAAGAACTGGTACATGAGCAAGAACATCAAGGAGAAGAAGCACGTCTTCTTCGGAGAGGCTATGACCGATGGCTTCCAGGTAAACATGCTAAACACGCCAAACGGAGCACCTCCTCACTCCTTGCTCAAATTCCATCCTTACCTGCCTTCTCTTTGGTCAACTTTCATCTCAGTTCCTCCTTCCTCTCAATACCATCTATCCCTCTTCTCTCGTTTTCTCAACTATCTTCCCTCTCTACTTCATATCTTTCCTCTGCCCTCACAGTTCAGTCAGTAACTTCTACCCCCCCCTTCTCCTACACAGTTCGAGTACGGCAGCGAGGGCTCTATGCCAGCTGATGTCAACATCCAGTTGACCTTCCTCCGTCTCATGTCCACTGAGGCATCCCAGAACATCACCTACCACTGCAAGAACAGCGTCGCCTACATGGACGCCACCGTCGGAAACCTCAAGAAGGCCCTGCTCCTCCAGGGCTCCAACGAGATTGAGATCAGAGCCGAGGGCAACAGCCGTTTCACCTACAGCGTCCTGGAAGATGGATGCACGGTGAGGAAACTTTAGTTTCTATACTTTCATCCCAATCCCACTGTCAGCTGAATAAGCTTCAAATGCTGGAGTCAGACATCAAACATGCCTGCTAGCTACTGTAGCTAGTTTTGCGATTCATGTGCTTTGACCAAAAGTTCAGGCAAAATAGGAAATATTTTGAAATCAAGTGTTAACTGTGCAACGGCCATTGTGAATGTTGCCCCTAACTCCATTTCCTTCTCCTCTATCTCTAGTCACACACCGGTACATGGGGAAAGACAGTCATTGACTACAAGACATCGAAAACATCTCGCCTGCCCATCATTGACATCGCTCCTATGGACGTTGGTGCTCCAGACCAAGAGTTTGGCCTTGAAGTTGGACCCGTCTGTTTCTTGTAAAAAGAGAAATCTGGACTTGAAATTGTTGTTGTGTGTGTGTGTTTGTTTTATTTTTTCTAGCAGTCATCTCTCCCTAAAAAAAAACCCCCACCAAAACACTTCTCTAATGCAATTTTTCTGAAAAATCTGACCCCTCGCTCCTGATTCTACGAATTTCCATTCGGCCATTGTTCTGATGGTCCACTTTGCCTAAAACCTGCACTTCAACAAGATGGCGGCGATGTGGCGGAATCTACATCGTCGTGTTTGGGACCACTACTTTTTTTGTTTCCGACTCTTGGTTTTTTTTTTGTTTTTTTTTACCATCACCAACACCAAGGATCCTGTAGAGAAGACATTTTGTTTCACTGGCAACAAGAAAATAATATATGCTTCTGTAAAGTGTAAAAATTGACTTCCCCTCTTCATCCAGCCAAACCAGGCCTCTCCGGAGTTTACAGAAACCAACAGAAACACACAGGTGACTTTTGTATTTTTATACACCACTGTGGTGAGAGGAATGAAAGGACAGTCCCAACAGACAGAACCCAATTGCTTTGTACCACGTTTCAGGTGTTGATGAATAAACGGTGAAACTGACAGCCATGTTTGCTTCTGTTGTTCTGCCACCTGTCCACCTGCCCCAGACAACACTGACAACTCCATCGTCCCCATCTGCTGATTTTGTAGCTGTTGTGATTTGTTTGTTGTTGTGGTTGATTTCTTGTTTGTTCCTTTCTATTTCTCCCTTCTTTTTTTCCTTTTTTTTTTTTTTTTTTTAAAGAAAAGTCACATTAAAACCACCAGCAGAGAAACATGGGTTTAAACCTCTTTTTTTGAAAGAAAAAAAAAATCCTATGGCTACCTCAGAATTGCAATGAATATGAGCTGTAAAAAAAGAAAAAAAGAAAAAAAAAAAAGGCCCCAGTGTTTGTGAAGTGATGCTAGTTTTGGCAGTCGGGGGGGTAGTCGAGGTTCATTAACACTTTTGCAGAAGCAGAAACAGCTAAAACCTAAGGTGCTATTCTTTCTTTGGGGTCTCCTGGCTGTTCAGTTTGGCTATACTATTGTGTAGTGTTAAAGTCACTCTGGCCTGGCAGGGCCCTCTTGGTGCTAAAATGAAACCATGGTTTTTATTCTTGGAGCCCAGAATGAGACAGACTTTTTCTATTTCCAGCCACGGCAGAGCTGGCACTCAAAGTCAAGTTCTCGAGTTCAATTGAAGAGTGGATCCGCATCTCTTCTCACACTTTTTTGTTTTATGCTTCGAACCTCTCCCCAACTTTTCTGTCCTCCAAATTCTTCCCCACCCCCTTCATCCACACATCTGTTTTAGTTTGTTTCTTGTTTGCTTGTGCGAAGGGTGAATTTTCTCAAAAAAATTGGAACCAAACTGAGATTATTTTTTATTTTTTAAATGGACAAAAAGAGAGCCATCAGCAAAGAGTTTTTGAGAGAAGGCAGACAGACACACCGATGGGGGAAAACACCACAAGGATCTGTACCTATTTTGTATATGTATAATAAATTGAGATGTTTTTAATTATTTTGAATGCTGAAATAAAGCATGTTAAGTGGTCTAACATGTGAATCCTGCCTATTTCCCTGACTCACTGACCGCCCCCCTGGGACTTCAATTAAAGCAGCTTTTTACCTATTTCCCAGTTGTACAGTGGCCGACTGAGGAAACAAGAAAGATCCACAGAAATGCAGTCTCCAGTTTAATCTGTACCTCTTGGAAGAGATGGTACTAACTGAGACAGAGAAAGTGGGTGTGTGGGAAGGGAAGAGAAAGAAAGAAAACAGGAGGAGACCGCATTAGTCTTAACTTTGGTTTAGGAGCTAAATCAGGCCTTAGTCCTGCCTTTGGGTGTATCTGGTTTGCTTAAAAGCTCTGACTGGATTGGGAAACATTACCACTAGCACTGTGGTGACATTTTGCTTATAATCTGAAAATCTCTTGGACGTCATTATTTCCCGGAGAGATCAGTCAAAAAAATGTCAGCCTCCTCTCGTCTTACTAACAATTTTGTTCCAAGCTGTTGTGTTGAAAATACAGCCCACGCTCCCAACTTGGCAGCATGTTCTATATCTCGGTCAGAAAACAAGGGACAACTTACCTCTCAGTCGACTCCCTGTTGTTTGCCAGGCGATCCCAAAGAGCTGGTGACGTTTCATCCAGGCCATTAAATCCAATTTGAAAAGAAGGTTTGCAACATCCAAGATCCATCAAGAAAACAGTAGCTTTGATAATCCAGCACCAGCGATGATGATGATGATGATATTTGTCCACAATAATCCAGTGTTTCCAGCACGGCTTCAGCAGCAGGACTGAGAGCGGCCGGGTGGACCTGCTCCGGGCTCAGCCTGGCATCAGCTGGCTCCACAAAGACCCTGATTGTCCACCTTGAGGGAGGCAACTACCCGGATAGCTTTGCAGTCCCAGTGGGGATCTGGATTATTTCTGTAAGAATTTGTGTCTTCATTTGA
This sequence comes from Bovichtus variegatus, assembly GCA_943593645.1. Classification (NCBI taxonomy): domain Eukaryota; kingdom Metazoa; phylum Chordata; class Actinopteri; order Perciformes; family Bovichtidae; genus Bovichtus; species Bovichtus variegatus. Next base: position 1,461,964 of record CALSCE010009415.1, on the reverse strand, counting down.
GGCCTGGGCAGAGGAATGCCGGCCGCTCCGGTTTCAGACACAGAGGAGGCTCTGTTTGCGGAGAGGAAGCCCCTCTGCAGGCGGGTGGACTTTACACTGAGGGTAAACATCAGAGGGGATGTGGATGAGGTGAGGCCAGGTAAAAGCAGATATATAAAAAAAAGAGAGATGGAGATGTACAGAAAACACTTAAAAGTTTTCCCAAATTACAAAAAAGAAAAATGTATTTTACTACTTAACCCCCAGCGGTGTTGTTTGGTGCTTTAAGTACTTTTACTTGTAGGTGGCATTTTATTTGTAGAAGTTTTGAGAAATCTGTTACTGAAATGTATATCATCAATACTGGAAGAGAATGAAACTCTGTCTGTGGGGCAACATTTAGATTTTAATATTTGTTATTATTAACATTTAAGTACATTTACTCCAGTACTGCACTTAAGTACAAATTAAAGATACTTGTACTTTTCTAATTTTTTCCATTTTATGTAACTTTATACTTCTGCTCCACTACATCTCAGAGGCAAATGTTCTACTTTTTACTCCACTAAATTTGTTACAGCCTAAGTTACGTTAAAAACTAAGATTTGTACCCAACAGTTAATAAAAGTGCAGCTGAACTGTATGTTCATAAAATCATTTAAATCATGTTTCCACATTCCATCTTCTCAAATGTGAAGTTTTGCTGCTTTTCCTTTGATCATTTGAATGTATTTTTTAATAACGTTGAGTATTTCCTGCATTGATTACACTAACTTTTAATACTTTTTCCTGATTGTACTTTTACCTAAGTAACATTTTCAATGCAGGACTTTTGCTTGTGACTTTACTTACGTAAAGGATATATATATATATATATATATATATATATATATATATATATATAATATGAATATTTCTTCCTCCACTGAAGATAAGTGCTTCATCCTCTCTTCAACAACCATGGAAATTGCCTTCCATAAAGCTGCTTTTTTTTTCTTTTCAAGCAGCACTTTATCGTTCAGCAATATAAAATAAAAGTCTAAAAACACACAAAGTTGCCTGAACACTGGTCAGAATCAATTCAGAATTTGGTTTATTGCCTCATAAATGTACACATACAAGGACTTTGCCTCGCTCTTTTTTTCAAATCTCAGATTTAACAACATAGCAAAGTCTATAAAACAGGTTCTCAAAGTTTTTCAGACCAAGCACCACTTAACCAATAAAAAAAACCCTCACGGACCACCTAACTCCCCAAATATCCAGAAACAATATCCTGCTGACTCCAACAGTATATTCCACATTAATATTGAGCTTTATGTGACCTTCTCTACATTAAATCAACAATACAAATACAACAAGGATTCTACAAGCATTTCATTCATATGTGATCTAAACGCTAAATGCTGATAGATTTTACACATCATATGAAACGTCATGAAAATTAAGTTGTTTTTTTTTACTTACTACTGTTTTTTCACATTGATTTTTTCATGAAAAAATGTTGTATTTTTTCATAATCAAGCTTTTTTCATAAAAATTAAGTTTTTTTTTCACATCCACGCTTTTTTCAAGAAAATTGTTTTTTTTTTTTTTTTTAAATACTTTTTTTTTCATGAAAATTACGTTGTTTTTTTTTTTTTTTTCACAATCAAGCTTTTTTTACGAAAATTAAGGTTTTTTCCACATACAAGCTTTTTTCATTCAAAAATGTAGTATTTTTTCTCATCCAAGCTTTTATCATGAAAATTAAGTTTTTTTTTTAATAAATTTTCTTTCAATTAAAATCAAGGTTTTTTTCATGAAAATTAAGTTTATTTTTTTTACTTTTTAGACTATTTAGATCAGACTCACTTGCCTCTCAGGGCGTCCTTACAGTAGAAGGTGAATCCTCACTGCTGCCTTCAGGACATCACTCTGCTCTGATAGCCTGTTAAAGTTATCGCCACACACAAAGACTCGGACTCGGCTCGGGACTTGTTGGTGTTGACGTTACACTTCATAGCTTCACTGACAAGACTTCATGACTCTGTCCCCTCTGCTCATGAGGTGTATGTTGACATACTCTACATATTCCTTTTTGAAATATTTTTTTTTGTGGAATTTTCAACACCAATCAAAAATGCAATATATAATTTTATATTATATATAAATATATAGGGGGGTTATGAGAGTTTTTTATTGCAGTCAGTTTCTCCCGGTTAAGATTTCTTCATTGTTCCTCATTCAGGAGGTTTTAACCGTGAGCCAAATTATCCGCAGAGGTCTCCTCCTCTCCAAAACAAACAAACCCGCTGATCATAACTGGCAAACACTGAATAAAGCACCTTAACAAGGTCAAGGGGGGGTCAGTGAAGTAGGTGGAGGTGTTGGAATGAATATATTAATATTCTAATAAATCACTGAAAATGTGTCCTTCTCTTTCTGCTGCACATGTGGAAAAGCTGGATGACTGAGAGCCGAGCTGCACAAACCAGCGGATTGTTCAGATCAGTTACGTGTCTCCATCTGCTGGACAGTGAGGGGGTGTTACACCACGGACTCCTACTCCCACAAGCCACCAGTGCACAGCTGGACACTGAACCCTCCACAAGAAAAAGTCAAATAAATCCACCCTAACCCCACAACAAACATGAGAGAGAGAGATTTATTGTTTTACTTTTAAAACTTTTTTTTTTTTTTTTTTTTTTTTTTTTTAAAAATTTTTAGTTTTTTTTTTAAAAAAAGGTAAAATTATAAAAAAAAAAGTAAAAAATTTTTTTTAAAAAAAGTAAAAGTTTAAAAAGGTAAAAGTTTAAAAAAAAATGTGCAACATTTCTTCATTTTACTTATCCATTGTTATTTTTATTGTTGCTATTTTTCTGTATTTCTGTGTGCATTTGCCTTCAATTAATTCTCACTTAATTTTATTGTCCACTTATTTGATTGCATTCTTTTTACCTTTCTGCTGTGACCATGTACATTTCCCCACTGCAGGATTTTTTATTCTGATTTAAAAACTTTTTTAATTCTTTTACTTTTACCTTTAAAATGTTTTTTTTTTAACTTTTAAAACGTTTTTTTCAAAGCTTTTATCTTTAAGATCTCCACCCGGGCGATGTTGGTGTTCTGGTCCAGCACGTGGGTGTAGTGATGGGGCGGGACGCGGATGACGGACACCTCCACCAGCCCCTCAAACTCCGGCCCGCGGTTTCCTCCCTTCTTAGACATGGTCCCAACTAAATTCAGCCGACAGAAGAGAAATAATGTTTAAAACAGATTTTAAAGACTTTATGTTCTGATATATTTCAGGATATTTGGAGGTTATTGTGTGATCACATATTACACATTTTGGGTTCTCGTTTTAAAGCTGAATCTGGTTTTATTAACTAAATATCTTAAAACCTAAAATAAAAAGTGGAAACATGTGTTAGTCAGAGTAGAGAAGACTTTTTATATCATAATGTGAGAAGAGAAAATGAAAAGAAAGATGAAGTCGTTCTTTCTTAAATCCTCTGAAAATCGTACAGAGTTTGGTTGGTGGCTGCAGCTCAGAAACGTCTGTTTGTTTTAGAGCTGCAGCTGAACTTTATTATCATTATTTTCTACATTAATGTTGAAAAATGTCCATCAAAGTTCCTCAGAGTCCAAAGTGTCTCTGAATGTCTTTAATATAAAACAGAGAAAAGCAGCAGATCTGCAGATTTAAAGTAGTTGGTGATAATAATGTCGACTAACGGTTGCAGCTCTGAACTTTATAATGCGATGCGTCGTTATAATGTTTTACTGTATTCAAACAGATGTTTGCTGTAATTTAAAACTGTCTCAGATATAAATACTGCAGAATGAACAGAGAGACAGTTTTACTGTATAAAGAAAATAAACATTTTATTTTAATCCAAAGTGGGAGTTTGTCTAATTTAATTTCTCATTAATTATTCGTATGAAGTATTGAAATCATTGCATCTAAATAACCGCGTTCGAAAGGAAAAAACAAGAAAAAGTTGCAGATTATTTTTCTGTCAACCAACTAATCGATTGTTTGAGTTACTGTTTTGCACATTTTGCTACAGATCTTTTCAAAAAAGCCTTTTTATACATTTTTAATACATTTGTTTATTTGCTGATTTTATTTCCCTTCACTCCTGAAATGTTTTAAATGCTGGTTCAACCATGTAAAGCACTGAAAACGACTAAAAATGCCTCTTTTTATCATTAGATTTGGTTAGCATGTCAGTAGATTTGTTACTTTTACTAAAAAGTGAAAACATAATAATGAAAATAAATAATCAGTTGCATCCCTAATAATAAGTAGTCAAATAATAATAATAATAATAATAAAAACAAAAAAAAGAAGAAGTCATATTTCAAACATGGGGTTATGACACAGAGACAGTCCAACAAAAACTCAGCAAACAAAGATGGAAAATGTGTGAGGCCCTCCCACCTCCTTCTTCCTGGATGTGAGTCTGCAGAACAACATGAAGTCTGCTCAGAATGAATATTATCTGCACTCACTCCCAGATACACATATACACACTCTGTCCGACACACAGCAGGCCGGACAGTCATGGAGCTCCCTTGGCTGCTGCATGAAGCAACTTCCTGGCAATAACTTCTTAAATCCCAATACCAAACTCCCATTACAAATCCTATACATTTAACGTGGCCTTCCTTGTTAGGCAGTGTTTACGCCTGACAGAACATTGACTAAGATCATTTAGGAATCATTAGAAATATGTGTTTACTACGGCGTCCATTAATAAACACGAAGCAGCTTTAGTTTTAGATAAATATGAATTCTAACGTATAAAAACGCTCCTCTCCACTGTTTGACGCCTACATCATGTTGGTACAACAACGCAGGGATTTAGAAGACAAACAGCTGTTAAAGTTGAAATTTGTCGGATTTAGTTCGGCTCAGTGCATCAGACGTAGGCCGATTTGTAGCCAAGATCCTACACATTCACAAAACATATTAAATTATATTCTACCAAGTTAATCTTTGCCGAAAAGTAAAACAGTTTATAAAATGCGAGATTTTAGAGGGGAGTTCTGCCAGTTCTTACCTCGTCCCCGTGAGGCTCAGCAGCGGACTGTGAGGAAGTTCTCTTAAAGACTTAAATATTAAAAGTGTCTCCGTCATTTATGTACTAAGAAGTGTAAACTGACGTGAGAATCTTCTCTGACGCGTTAATGCAGCAGCACCTGCTGGTGATTCACGGTGCTGCAAAAGTGAATCAAATATAAAT
>CALSCE010009415.1:1368952-1379274 GCA_943593645.1 Bovichtus variegatus | reverse complement strand
CACACACACACACACACACACACACACACACACACACACACACACACACTAACTGGATTGGCATCCGTTTAGCACGGAACACTTCCTCTGCCTCTGAATTCCTGACCTACGAAACACCGAAATAAACACACGCAACATCAGAGCTAATTATGGAAGATGATGTCTGAAATGTGAAATACTAAAAACATAAATATACATATATAAAAATAGTAACGTGAAGCTAAATCTCTAAAACCTTCATGTGTTAAAAGCAGATTGTGAGAGATATTATTATATGAGAGAAGTTAAGATTATAAAATCCTAAATCTACATTACAAGATACTAACTCAAAATTATATAATACTAATTCATGATCATACATGACTAAATCAAAACGATACGATACTAAAAAAAGATCATGAGATACAAAATCAAGATTATGAAATACAAAATCATGATTATAAAATACAAAATCATGATTATAAAATACAAAATCATGATTACGAGGTACAAAAATCAAGATTATATATTACTAAAAAATATTATGAGCTACTACATCAAGATGCTAGAATAATAAATCAGGATTATACGTTACTAAATCGTGATTATATAATAGTAAATAATGATTATGAGCTACTTTATCAAGATCACAAGATTCCAAATCAGGATTATAAAAACAGTATTTCAAACCTATGAGCCACTAAATCAAGATTGTAAAACACTATTTCAGTATTCTGAGATATTAAAAGATACTAAATCATGATTACCATATATTAAATCAAGATTATAAATGAATTAAAATCAATATAATACACAAAACTAACTTTAATTCCCGAAATATCAAACTAAAAAGATCAAAAACTGAAAAGAATTGAAATGTGATTTAAAAAGGTGAGCGAGACACAGACGCTCCCGGGTCGTCGGCGCCTTCACGACCTCTGAGGGAGTTCTGGGAAATGTATCCCGATCGGTAACATTACCCAGAGTGCTCCACGTCTGAAAGCCACTTTCGCTCTGCGGCGGCGGAGCAGAGGACGCACACGCAGACACTTCTTCTTCTATCGTCTATCAAAACAAATATATGGTTTCCTCATGAAGTGAAGTCACTAATATTCATCTTACAAACTCTATAAAAGGGCTGAACTATTATAGCTGCGATGATATTAAAATGATGAGCTGCACCAAAGAAAGATTTCTTCATATCATACATTTAAGTACAATCTTTATTTCCATGCAGCACTTTCTACTCCACAACATTTACTTTCAGAGCTGCATTTTATAAATAAAAATACAATAACAGCGAGTAGTACATGACGACTTTTATACTTCTGTCTTTTTGCTGAAGTAACATTTTGAATTCAGCAGTATTTTTAGACGTGGCTATGTCTAAATACTGAGACATAAAGTAAAGGAAGTTGTAATCTTGAGATAATCTGTGGCTATAAACATCTAAACGGAGATATCTTGAATAAATACCAGAACTAAGCGACTGTTGTTGTCCTGCTCTGCTACACAGACTCATCTGTTCCCTCAGCTCTCTGACGCCTCCTCGATGAAGGAAGAGACAACGAGACGCTCCCTCTCTGCAGAGGCGTCTGCAGGGAGACGTCTGCAGAGAGACGTCTGCAGAGAGATGAGAGACGTCTGCAGAGAGACTGCAGAGAGACGTCTGCAGAGACACGTCTGCAGAGACGTATGCAGGGAGACGTCTGCACGGAGACGTCTGCAGAGAGACGTCTGCAGAGAGACGTCTGCAGAGAGATGAGAGACGTCTGCAGAGAGATGAGAGACGTCTGCAGAGAGACGTCTGCAGAGAGACGTCTGCAGAGAAACGTGCAATTGTTACATCTTGGTGTTTTTAACTCTTTTTCGTTTTGACATTGTTCTCTAAAATGACTTATATATTACATATATCACATATTCTGCGTTTATATTTAGTGTCGTAGTTATTTTTACTTGGAGAAACCTCAATCTTTCAATTATACATTATATTTATTATTATTATTAGTATTGTTATTAATAATTAATGACATTATTGGGGCCTATCAGTGTGGATCATTGCATTGCAAGTGTAATAAAACATGGCTGAATAATAAGTGCGGCGGTGACGTTAGCGGCTCTGACCCGACACAAGACGCTCTGTTTCAGCTCCACAGACCTCCTTTATGTGCACATTTACACTGAACAACACAATAAACACAAAACACCATGGAGCTGCAGCTGTATGCACGGCAGGTTTGTGAGAGAACTACAGCAGGTCACATGACTTCACAGCATCTCCGCTAAGCTAACGCCGGCTAATGTTTGCGGGATGACGTTTAGTCTCATTTAGATGCTTGTTAGTAATGTGAGAATAATCAATATATAAGCTGCTACAAAGAGCCTTATTGTTCCTTATTTAGATGTAATATGTGATATGCAAGATGTTATTGAATTAAGTAACTTAGTGGTCAATCTACTGTGACATAAGAAGCAGTATCTGTAAACTGAAGAGGAAGAGTACACCACCTAAAAGGGTGACAGAAGATCTGATTGGAGCAGAGAAGCGCTGAGAGGCGTGGCCTAAGTGCCAACAAGGGGCCAATAGGAGCTGGCCCCAGCCAACCAATGGGAGAAGACTATACCTGAAAGTATAAAATATGTTGTAAACTAGAGAAATATATATATTATATATATAATATCATCATCAATAAATACAGTTAATATGAAGAGAAGTTTTCTGAAATTGATTTCTATGCGTCTCTATTTCTAAATACAAGAATACGACAGTAACCAACGTTTTTAAGACTCGTAGAAGCTTCAGAATCCACCAGTGAGGAATTTACTGACAGATTTTATGTCGTAGAAGAAAACGTTAAAATCTCTTCATTAATTATTTTAACCTCAGAACTTATTTCAGGCTCCACACAGACGAGGGGACAGGAAGTCCTAAATGCTGACTCATTTCTCTATTTGACGAGAATCATAAAACAACAACACGGAGGCTCCGCGGTCCGAACCAAAACGGCAAACTTTATTACACTTTTAAAACTTGACAAAAGGCAGCGTACCAGATCCACTCTCACCTTTCACAATAAAAGTCTTAAAGTCTAAAAGTGTGTAAAGCCTGGTTTGGTTGCACCGTCCACCACAACACACTGATGGTCAGAGAGCAAACGTATAGTCTGGTTTCTATCGTGAGGAAGAAAAAAACGTGACTTTTAAGTGGTATAAACCAATAAACCAGCTGCAGTGTTGGACGCTCAGCGTGGTCAGCGTGGTCAGCGAGGTCAGCGAGGTCAGCGTGGTCAGCGAGGTCAGCAGGATGAAATGACACAGTTGTCAAACATCACATGGAGCCATAAGAAGGCCTTACACCCAATTTAGCATTCATGTTGCCCCCAAATATAGTCGCTCTGTCCGTCGCGTGTAACAGCAGCGGTGGGCACATTCTTCAGGCTTTTAAAAAGGTCAAACAAACCTCTGCAGATGAACTGTGCGCCGCCGCTGCTGCCGCCAACTAAACCCGATTTGCATGCGAGCGTATAACCACAGTAACATCAGAAGGCATCTAAATGTTCTGGAAACACAAAGTCCCTCACTGTTGATCGCCGTGAGCACAAGCAAATCCAGCGATCAGCTGCTGTACGAGGAAACAAGGCGACGGTCTTCGTGCGTCAGGCAGCCGAACATCAGCCGTGAAGAGTTTGTGACGAGAGATAAACTTCAAACTTCCTCAATCGATTATTGTTAACAATCAATAACTCAGCTAATCTTTACAAAATGATGTTCACATAATAAGAGCGTTTTTAAGCTTCTCGTGTGGCCTGTAAACGCTGCCAAATCGATACATATTTGAGGAATGCATGAATTAGACATAAAGATTTGAGATGAAACAATTAGCCAATTAGTTAACAACAATAATCTTACATTTTTAAGCAAAAAAAAAAAAAAAAAAACAATTTTCACAAATATTTTTGGGCATTTTACAGCGGAAATGATGATTCCATTCATCAAAAAAAGACCAGAAATATACATACATTTGTTTTTGTTTACGCAGCCATAAATAAGTAAATAAGTAAAAAATACTTTAAATTGTGGTGCTCTTTTGTTTCCATTTGACTGATGTTTGCAAGTTTAAAATATTAAAAAAACAACCAAAACCAGATCTGTTTTTCCCGTTAGCTCTGTTAGCTTCAGTGGCGCTCCCCGCCGTCTGACAATGCTAACATGCTAACATGCTAATGTTAAGCAGGTTTAACATTCGCCATGTTAGCATGCTAACATTAGCCAATTATCAGTAAACACAGAGTAGAGCTGGGGCTGATGGGAAAGACGTTAGTTCTGCAGGTAAAATGTTTAGAGCTGCAGCGATTATTCGACTAATCGATTAGTTGATCAATAGAAAAATTATCGTCAACCGTTTAGATCAAGTGTAGTTGTTTGAGTCATTTTTCCTGCAGAAAAGTCTTTAAAAGCTGTTTCCAGCCTTTTAAATATGGACATTTTCTCTGTTTTATATCATAATAAAGTGACACCTATATATATATATATATATATATATATATATATATAAAAAATCAGTTATTTATTATGTGTTTTTTATTCTTACAATAATGAGATGCATTATGTTGGAATAGACAAGACTATGTTTCATTGAACGCAAGTATAAAGAGAATAAATCTTTATAGGAGAAGATAGAACCCAGAGAATTTTAATTATTTATTTAATTAATTAATTGTTTTTTAAGGTGCCATTATAATAAATAAATGTAGAAATTAAACTATTATTATTAAATACATATGAAGGTTAATTCTAAAATTAAAAAATATGTACAGAAATGGAAAAAATAAATAAAAAGGCATTTATTAATTTGACAAATTATTTATTTTTGTATTAATTAATTTTTTAATATATTTTTTCTTCCCAATTTACATTTTTCCCCTATTTATTTAGTTCTGTATTTCTTCACACGTATGTAATATTTTCAGATTAACCTGCACATTTATTTGATGATTGAGGCTTTTATTTATAATCTTTTTTTTATTAAAATTGAGATGTTTAGTCCTCCATATAATCATATTTCTAATATAGAAATACCAAAAAGTGTGACATGGAACCTCTTGGCTGTCTTTCCAAAGATTGATCGATTAATTAATTGATTTGCCAGAAAAACAATTCAAAATGCAGAAATCCGCTTAAATGTCACTGCAAATGTAATATATCTATATTCTTTCACTGGTGGTCATAAAAATAAGTAATTTAAAATCAATTGTAACGTCATCCTCTTTGTTGTACATGCAAATATATATTTATTTATAAATATAGACCTATTATAATGTTTTTAGTATTTATTTAATTTAATTTTACAATTAAATTTTTATATGAATATTGTGCAACAATATTTCTGGATTCACTGCTGGTCAGCAAAGGAATTTAAAGTATTGTGTAAGGTTATGTAAATTCAAATACATTTATAAATATATATAAATATATTAAAAATTTATTTTATTTTATTTTACTATTTATATATTTGTAGGTTTGTATTTTATTTTATATGTATTGAGCAACAATATATCTGGATGAATAAAGTTGTTATACATTATAAATGTAATAAATAAATAAATATATGTATTGATAATAAAAATGTGGTGTTGATATCCATCTTACCTTCGCCGGGTGCAGCTCGGCCGGGGCACGAGGCGGTGTCCGCGGGGAGGCTTCGGGCTCGGGTCGGCGCGGTTGTCCCAGAGGTCTGGACGGAGGGATGTCATCTCCGAAGCCGACTTTGGGCTTCTTCTTCCCGGCGGAGGAGGAGGAGGAGGCGTCGGGCTTCTTCAGATACGACGAAGCGAAAAAAATGGCGACGGCGGTGAAGAGGAGCGCGGGAATGAGGACGGCTGGGTCCAGATCCATGGTGGAGGATTTATGAATGAAAAGTGAAATAAAGTAAAGTGTGTGTTCGTCAGGCTGCAGTCACACACACTGAGCCGCATCCCGCCTCCAAACACAATCTACCCCCAGCAGCTGACAGGGAGTTTCACAATAAAAGCCCCGACAGGATGTTATTGTCTCGTCACTTCGTTTTCAGAATAAAAGAGTTTTTGAGCGACGTTACGTGTGCAGGAAGCTGCCAAAATAAAAAACCTGAAAACGACTCGATCAATAATTAAATGTGGCAAAAAATAATATAAAAAATAAATGCAGGCATTATGTGTGTGTGTGTGTGCGTGTGTTGGATACACTTTTTATTACAAACAGATTATAGGAGCTGAAATTTTATTTACCAAATAAATTAAATAAACGCACACCCTTGCCAAAATGTACACTATATGCATTAAACACAGCCACAATTATATATATATAAAAAATAAATAAATAAAAAGACTGATCAGACAAAGTTTCGAGTCATAGAAAAGATTTTATTGACCAACAAAATGAAATTTATCACCTCAGGGTCTGAGCTCAGATTCACTTCAACATTTAACCTGCAGACAAGATTCATCAGGTAAAGCTCGTCTCAGATCAGGAGACTAAGGCACCATGTGACCGACCTCAGGGACCAACACGGTGCCTTCACATCAGTTTAAGAACAGATAAAAAGTCACAAACTTTCTTTATAGGCACTTTAGTCTAAAGCGACAGGTTCACACTTTACAGCTCGTTGTAAAAGGACACGTTCAACTCGAGCGCTGAGGATCTTCTGTTCATACGTTTTAAATCACAGTAAACTCAATATGTGGAGACGTTTGAAGAAGTCACCGGTTTGTATGTTGTTTAAAACAATCAAGGCTGCAGCTCAGAATATCTTCAGGATTATTGATTAATCTGCTGATGCATCGTTTTTATTTAACTGGTTTTAAACTGGATGTTATTGAACCTATTAAATCATGTAAAACTGGATATTAATGCAATATTCTTTATGTATTTTCCCTCAAACAAAAAACAGGAATTCTCCAGGTTCAGTCTTCGTCTTTTTAACTTCTCTGCTCGCTTCTTAATGAACAATCAGTTAAAATCAGCAGGTGGAGTTTTCAAAGCCGTTTGTTTCATTTATCATCCAGTCTGTGTTTATTTTCCTCCTGAACACAATCATGTGTTTTTAATGATGTATTTCTGGGGATTTATTGGAAATACTCGTCTTTAAAATGTCTTAAAACAAAAGTTCCCGGAGGTCTTTAAATTCTCTTTAGTTTGACCAACGGTCCTAAAACAAAGACTCAGTTTACTGTCATAGAAGAGGAAGAAAAGTCACATTTAAGAAGCAGACAGAGATTTACTTTTACCTTATTTGTTTAAAAATGACTCATAAGATGAATAAACTGCTGCCGGTTATTTTCTGATCAGCTCATATTAATCAATGTGTTGATCAGTTCTCCTCAGACACCAGCACAAGCTCAGCCGTTATTGAACACGATGCACAAACAAATTCATAAATGCTCAGAAACATCAGCTCTTCATCCACTGGAGGAAAAAGAAAAGAAAACCGCAGTGCATTCTGGGAAATGTAGCGACACTTTCTCTCATCGGCAGCATTTTGGCACAAAGCAGGCAGAAGATGAAAAAACGGCAGAAACCGTTTGTTCGAGCGTTTCCTTCTTACGGTTTAATTTCTTTAAGGCTGACCGACTAAAGTCACACTTTCAGTTCTAGCATGAAGTGAAATCACTAAAGCAGCGACGCGACATCCACCCACTCCATGAAACACCACCTGCTCGAAGCAGAAATAACGTTTGGTGGTGTGCGTTTCTAATTTTGCGTGCTCATTAAACGGACTCCCGAAGAAGCCTGTGTGATGACCCTGCGGCTAAACCAGCTACTGAGGTCATTGACCTCAACCGGGACTTTTTTTCTGGATCCGCGGAGTGAAAAGGTTTGTGTTGGTGTCTAACAAAGTCTCGCTCTGAAGTCTCGCGTTGTTTTAGTTCTCTGATGTCGTCAGACGCTTATAAAGACAATCTGAGCAACAAACGTGTGGATAGTGACTCTGCAGCGCTCGCGCTCGACACCGGAGCAGCTAAAGAAACTTTACTATGGAGCACAGGAAGGTGTTCGTGACCTCATGTTTACAGTTACAGAAATATTCTCGTCCCTTTGTTTCTCAAGCAGCTCGGAGCCGTTTAAACGCCCCGTGTCTCCCCCCCCCCCTCACCGCCGTGGTTACTGGTGACCACCTCACACACACACACACACACAGACATTGATAGAAAGCACAGTGGTGACAGGTCTCAGACCTGAACTAGACAGGAAGCAGCTGTTTGTGTCGGTGTGTGACAGGGGGGTCAGAGGTCACCGTGACGAGCTCCTCTCCTTGCTGACGCAGTCGTCCTGGCTGCTCGTGTCCCCGTTGGCCGTCGCTCCGCAGGTCCGTCTCTTCTTCCTGCGGTGGGACACGGCGTCGCCCTCGGAGCCGGACGCGGCCTGCGCGAGGACAAAGTGTTCAGTGTCGGACATGTTATAGGCGTCTCGTGTTGCAGACGCGGGCCACATGGTCGCACCTGTTGGCTGCTTCAGAGCGACACATGTGAGCCCAAAAGCGAGTTTATATACGCAGGATCGTTCATCTTTAAACGCTGTAATTAATCTTTAACTCATCTTTAAACCCTTTAAAATCATCTTTCTACACTTTAATTCATCTTTAAATCCTATAAACCGTAAATATATTAATTTACTTTTCCATCCTTTAATTCATCTTTCAATACATTCATTCAACTTTAATGTCTTTAATTCAACTTTAAACCCTTAAATTCAACTTTCAACACATTAATTTACCTTTTTACCCTTAAATTGAACTTTTTACGCTTTAATTCAACCTTCATTCAATGGCTGACAGAAAATACGCACATTTAAAATCAGATAAAAACTAAAATGAAAATCAAGTTTGACTGTAAAAAGACCCTCAAAGTTGGCCACCATGTGTATAAATGATACGCGAGTGTGTGAATGTGCGTGTGTGTTTCAGCACGTACATCAGAGTCGGAGTCGGACGAGCTGGAGGAAGATGAAGAAGAGTCACTGGAGCTGTCTGACGCGATGCCCGTGGACTCCTGGAGGTCCACTTTGTCAGCCAGCACTGCCAGGTCGGGCCTCTCCTGCTTCAACACACTGAAACAGCAGCAAGAAGAGAAACGTTCACGTTACATCTTCACAGTCACGGCGTGTTCTGGGCGCCCGCAGGCGTGTTTCACCTGAGAGATGCCAGATGTATGAATCTGTAGAAGAATTAGGAGGCGTTAGCGGTCGTATAGCTGCGGTTTCAGAGACGACGCCGCTGGCTGGACACGACTCCGGCACCACGTAAGAGACGAGCGTTAAAGGAAAACTCGGCCATGTGTTAGAGATAATATAAGATAAGAGATAATAACGTTATATTCTATATAGCTGGTAGTTTCTAAAATTATGTTTTTCACTTGAAAGGTTACAGAGCTGCAGAGTCCTGAAAGCAGGAAATGATTCAGCACTTTGCACTTCCTGTCTGTCTCAAAGTCGATGCGTTTTTAATGTTTTCTTTCCCTGAACTAAGTTCTGAGGTTAAAACACGCTGGAGAGATTTTAACGTTTTCTTCAGTAAATCCCGACCGGTGGACTCTGAAGCTTCTACGAGTCTTAAAAACGTCGATACTAACAAGCGTCTAAATGAGATTATTTTTCTGCAATAATCTAAAATCCACGAAAAACATCCCGTCAGCTGTTAGTGGAACCAGAGATGCTGCCTTCAGGGTCGGTCAATAAAAAAAAAAAAAAAGTTATACAGAGAATAACACATAAATGCACTGCAGGCATTTCACTGGCGTGCTGCGTCTGCTGTGGATTAAACTCAGATTGTTCCTGAATATTTCAGTATATGCAGCTAAAGGTCTTCAGCCGTTTGCTCGGTGCGTTTCTGATGTGGCGGCGGCGCTGAATCCTTACCGGTACCACTTCCTGGAGAGTTTGGGTCGCCCTCGGACAGTTTTGTGCCACACGATGGGGAAGTTGGTCGTGCTGGCGAAGTTCTGAGTGACGGCGATAGTCGTGTCCAGGTTGAGGACGACGTGCCACCAGCCGCCTGCGGACACACAGCTAGTTACCATTAACATCAGAAACAAAAGTATTTCTACCATTCATCTTCATCAACGTCTGTCTGTCTGTCTGTCTGTCTGTCTGTCTGTCTCACACACAGGTTTGTGTTGTGTGCGTGTGTGGGCTAATTAAATTAACTCTATTTGAAGCGGATGAAGGATTTTAGTCCCCGGACGTCTGGATCTTAAGTTCTCAGAGAAACAAGCTGAGCTAACGTGAGCGGCAGCAGAACAGTGAGCAGGAGAAACTCTGCTGTTTAACCTCAAACTGCTTCATTCATGAGGAGAGGAGGAGAAACTGCA
>CALSCE010009415.1:1219245-1229780 GCA_943593645.1 Bovichtus variegatus | reverse complement strand
TCTCTCTCTCTCAAACACTCTCTCTCTCGCTCTCTCTCTCGCTCTTTCTCTCACTCCCAAACACTCTCTCTCTCTCTCTCTCAAACACTCGCTCTCTCTCTCTCAAACACTCGCTCTCTCTCTCTCAAACACTCACTCTCTCTCTCTCTCGCTCTCTCTCAAACACTCGCTCTCTCTCTCTCTCTCAAACACTCTCTCTCTCGCTCTCTCTCTCTCTCTCTCTCTCGCTCTCTCTCTGAGCTTCTCTCAGCCGAGTCCGGTCTCACTTACACACAGTCAGAGATGGGGGTTGATGGAGAGTCAGGATGGCGCGTGGTGATGACATCACAGACTGTAGGCCGACTGCCTGCCCTGTCGCGGCCTGCAAGGGATGAGCCAACGGATACAGACAACAACAGAGAGGTCAGAACAGAGACGGCGGGCGCAGCAACACATGAGCAGATGGAGGCGCTGCAGGTGGAGATTTGTGGCTTCTTTCTATTCCTGACCATCATTTTTAACACGGAGAACTTTTACTGTATTTTTATTAACCTTTGTACCTCACTTTAAAAAAAGTTGCTCAGATCACTTTAGGAGGAAAAATTGCCATAAATTCTTATATATTAAATTCCACTTTCACCAAGTAAAACTTTTTTAACCAGCTTCAGTCCTGATCTAATAAATATTCATTAATTTTCTAAATTTTAACCCTTTAAATGCCCGTTTGTTTAAAAATGCTCTGTATACTAAACGCTGGGGTGAATGTTTTTTAATAATTAATAAAACAAAAACTCCCACTTGTTACCTGAGAGGACAAAAATGTCCACTTCCAAAACAGCTAAAAAAATATTATATATTAATATTATCTTCCACTTTAACCAACATTACTCCTGATCTTAATAAATATTAATTAATTTTCTCAATTTTAACCTTTTTAATGCCAGTTTGTTTACACAATGCAGCTGTTGTTGTTTTTATGGAAAATAAAACATTTAATGATTCTGTGTTTACTAAAAGCTCAGAGTGTCTTTATGTCTCCACAGTGAGATGTGAGAATAATTATCAACAACTTTGACTTTGATGCATTTGTATAGTTTGAGCAGGAAACCATGGAAACAGCATGTGTTTGTCCCAAACAGGAGAAAATGTCTCAATCTGATGAAAACAGTAAAAGTTCTGTTGTGATGCAGAGCTCCAGATGTGAAGCTGATTTTCTGCTGTGATGGACGTGGGATCCAACATTGTGGTTTTTAGACACACACTTTATTACACACTGATTATAGGACACTTACTAAATTAAATAAAAATCACCCCCATGAAAAAAATCTGTGCCATATGCATAACATTTTTAAAAAAAGCTAAAAATGAAAAAGAATAAACTCTGCGGCTTCTGAGACGTTTGAGATCTACGGTGACATGAAGGTGACGTGAGCGATGTGGGTGATTATCATGCAGTATGTAAAAACAGCTGAGATTCATGATGATTATTGAGATTCTGCACACACACCTTCCTGGTGATCGTCCAGGTTTCTACAGGCGGTGGAAGTTTAGACTATACCTCTGTGTTTAGTTTCACACATCTTTGTTCAGCTTTGTGTGTAAACTGTTCTGTGTGTAAGTACGTTAAGATCCCCGGTATGTGTTCACACACTTGCAGAACGAAGCCGATTCTCATTCTTAAGTGCAGTTTAAACTTTATTCCATGACCTGAGAAATAAAGTTGTTTCTCGTTATGTTTGGAGGCTGGGGTTGGATCGTACCTGGCTGGCGAACGGCGGTGGCGCCCACGAAGCTGATGAGCGTGACGTCCGAGGCGCCGCCGGACTCCAGGGGGATGGGGTGCACCCGGAAGTGCTCCAACATGTCAAAGATGGACTGGAACCAAAGGTGCTGCACGCGGCACTGACCGTCCTCGTTCAGGGACAGACGCAGGTGCTGCGGGGAGACGGCAACGTTCAACTTTCATTTAAAAACATTCAAACTGAATATCTGTGGAGACAAAACAGGATATTTGAAGACGTTGGGTTCATTCCACCTTTATTTACGATGAACGAGGAGATTAGCTGCAGAAGATGGCTCCGCAGCACAGGAGCCAACGAGTTCTCACCGAATAATATACAACATTCGAAAACTTCAAATGTTTTAGAATGAGTTCTTTCTGTCGGTCTGTCTGACACACTCTCTCACACACACACTCTCTTACACTCACTCACTCACTCACTCACTCACTCACACACTCACACACTCACACACTCACACACTCACACACTCACACACACACACACACACACACACACACACACACACACACACACTCTCTCTCTCTCTCTCTCTCACACACACACACACACTCACACACTCACACACTCACACTCTCTCTCTCTCTCTCTCACACACACACACACACTCTCTCTCACACACTCACCTTGGCCTTGCCCTGGAAGTTAAAGGTGAGGACGTACTCTCCGCGCCGCGTCTCGCTCTGGCGAACCAGGAAGACGCCGTGGCTCGCCGGGCCTCCAGCCAACACCAGCTGAGCAGCTTTGAGACGGGACAGCGTGCCGTGGAACCACTGACACTCGCTGAGCGGATGCTCCACCGCCTCTGCAGCGGTCACATCGGAGAACAGGAAGGACCCTGCATGACGGGGAGCGGAACATATGACGAAAGTTTAAAAGATGATCAACACAGTTCAGATTCAACATCTGCATTCTCACGGTTTTAAGTAAAAAACAAGTCTCTGGAGTGTGTTCACCTGTGGCGTCTGGCGTCTCAGCAAAAGGTGTGCCCAGGCTGGCCCCGCCTCCGCCGAGAATCCGGCTGTCTGGTTCGTCGAGAGGAGCTCGAGGTGGCAGCTCCGGGGGGAGAGGATCCATGAGAGGAGAGGAGCCTCCGATGCCTCCGTAACACACTGAGACAACAAACAAGGAGCCGAGAGGAAACAACAACGTTACCGAGGAGAAACACAGGCGAAAAATATTCACCTGGAGCCAGACAGGTGCAATACAACCAAGTTAAATACCAAAGAAATATTATTAAAAAAAGACAACGCAGAGTTTTATTTTATTCTGAGAGACTAATTTTCCTCAGAGCCTCTTTAAAATGTCTCTCTGCTTCCATAAGTTTCACAGATGCTGGAAGTTTATTCCAATAAACTGCAGCCGTGTATAAAGAAATATTTTCCCCATTAAACTCTGTTGAGCTGCCTCTTGCTCTGAAGACATTAAAGTCCGTGGACAGATATTTGTTATAAACTCGTTATATGAACAGTTTAGTTTAAGGCAGACAGGAGATTCTTTTTGATGCTCTGTGGTTTACTAATAAATCAGCATAACGTCTTCAATCTATCCAACAAAATGTCAAATGTTATATCTAAAAGCCAAAAGTGTCACAACCAGACTTCAGCAGCCTGTTGCACCAGATGTGTGAAAGTTCAAACTCTAATTACAACGTAAATTATTACTAAATTGTGATTTACACATTACTAAAATAAAAGCAGTTGCACCACAGAGATTTACAACATAACTCTAAGATATAACTAAACACTGACACATGTAAATCATAGCAAGTCACAGAGTTACACAGTCATTTATTGTTATGAGATTTCAATATCGATCTAACTCCGTGGCTCATGTGCACAGCAAACATTACAGTGGAACTCCATCTCTGCTGATTTTATCTTATGCCCCAAGTAGTCGTAGCGCAGCCAGATTTAGACGCTGATTTAGTTACAAACTAAGTAGAAGTTATTCAGCCTCCAGCGTCGCCTCGACACCCTCAGAACAGCAAAGCTGGTGCAACCCAGTGCAGAGTAATAAGACGAAAGACACTCAAACACGATCAATAATTAATACCGTCGGCTATAACGCACAGATGAACTACAGCTCGAAGTCTCGTCCCTGCGATTTGAAAACGAGAGCAGGACATGATCTTGCAGAGTCATGAGCCACGCCCTCATGAAGCTGCGTTTACAGAGGATTTAACACACACACACACACACACTCACACACACAGGCTCACACACAGGCGCACACACAGGCGCACACACAGGCGCACACACAGGCGCACACACACACAGCTGGTTTCAGTCACTGAAGAGGGAAACTTCCAGAAATACCTTGTGAAAGACGGTCGACAATCTCAGGCGTCCCGCTGACGTCCAGCGGCCCCACACACACACCTTCAGCATCCTCCTGTTCACTGTGGGAGACAGACGGGGAGGTTATGTTGTCCCGTACTCCAACGCCTGGGTGACTCCATCCATTCATCCAGTCATCCATCCATTCATTCATCCATTCATCCAAACCTGAGACAGATGCCGTTCCTGATGTCACTCAGCCAGGCTCTCATCTGCACAGCGTCACGAGTCTCGATCACGTACTGCACCGTGCCCTCCAGCTGAGAGGGAATAAAAGAAGAAGCAGAAGAAGAAGAAGAAGAAGAAGCAGAAGAAGAAGAAGAGTCAAAAGGGAACTCCTTTCACCCGCAGCTCCTTATACTCTCAGCTTATTTATATCCTGTAGTTAGTTCAGACTCTTGCAGGTATTTGGAGCCTCAAAGTTTAAATGTTTGCATTATAAGCTCAGTGTAAGTACAATTATGAGCTTCTCATTTCTGCTACTTTATACTTCACTACATCTCAGGAGGAATATTTTACTTTTTACTCCATTATATTAGTTTTAAAGCTTTAGGTACTTTGCTGATTATTAATACAGATTATTTCTTTTTTTATTATATATACATAAATATATATTTATATATATATATATATATATATATATATATATATATATATATAGACATATTTTAAGGATATTAAAACACAGTAACAACTCATCTCTTTCCTTTAAGAACTAAATACATTTTAAAAAAACCTGCCACAAGTACAGATTCTGACCTTTAAAATGTTCTTTGAGTCGCTAAAGTAGAAACAGAACTATTTTCTTTCCTTTTGTGTATAAAATCTTGTGTCACACAAAGAAAACTACAACCAAAGTTAAACACACACACACATTTGTAAAAACTCTTTAATATATCTTAACTTAATACGTTAAACTCCTCTGCAGTATATAAATTCATTAAAATGATGTGCACATAATGCATCAATATTTAAAATACAATAATATTATATTATTCTGCATCATGAGTACTTTTACTTTTGATACTTTGAGTATATTTTGAATATAGTTTTGCACTTTTAGTTTGTGATGTATTTATTTGAATTTTCTTATACACAGCATAATATTGGGCAGTGAGATACCGTACAAAAAAAACACATAATAGCAATATATGCATCCTAACAAAATATAAGAATACCAGCAAGTCATAGCAGAGTCAAAGAAAAGCCCAAAGAATAAAAAGGAAAGACGGATAAAAAGGCTCCCAGTGAGGATTTCCCTTCAGAGGCGAACGGATGGAAGTCGGCGAGGTTACCTGCAGCAGGAAGGTGTTCTCCTTGTCGGGGACCTCCAGCGCCGTGGTGCTCCTCACGTCCACGATCGAGCAGCAAGGGACAGTCAGCCGGGGCTTCGACGACTGGGGAGACAAACCGAGCAAAATGTTTGTTGGTGGGATTCAGAGGTCGATGTAGTTACCTTTGGACAGAGCCAGCTGTCCAGTCTTCATGCTAAGCTAAGCTAAGCTAAGCTAAGCTAAGCGGCTGCTAGCTGTAGCTTCATGAGAGGACTCAATCTGAACATCTGACTTTTAGCAAGAAAGACAATTCCCCCAAAATCTCACTACTACTTAAAAAAAAACAACTTTCCAACTGCGGCTGCAGCTAATAATCATTTTTTTATTGATTAATCTGACCTTTAATTTCTCAATTAACCATCTGACTCTTCTCCCTCAAGTGACATTTTTGTCCTTTTCTCCTTATATTATTTGTCACTATTTATGTCTTAATACACTTATTATTTATTTTAGTGTATATGGGATTTAGAGCATCTTAAAGCAAAAAAACAAACAAAGATAAAGAGCAAAATTTCTACTCTACAAACTATAATATACATCTGTTCTTGGACTTGTGCTGCTGTGCCACTTTAGTTCTCCTGCCTGGGATCAATAAAGTTGATCTGATCGGCTGGAATGATCTAAATGAAACAGACCTGCTGACTGTAAACATGTTTTACTGTTTGACACTTACTTTAGGTGGAATGAAGAATTCCAAGTAGTACTCCTCTCCCCGCTCCCCACCTTCTCGGTCCCTCTCTTTGAGAACCAGACGACACTTGTGCCAGCGTCCTCCTCTCCAGGGGACGTTCCCTCCGCTGGCCAGCGGCTGCACTGGACCCGCCTGAGCTGCAGCAGAGGAAGCCGAGGAGGCGTTGTTGTTGTCCGTGCCGTGATGCAGTAGGCCGAACGAGAAGCCTGAAAAGCCGTGGCTTCCGCTTAACTCGTCGCTGGAGGAGCTCACGCTGACCCCGCCCTCCCGCACCAGCCGGCCCACCTTCCGTGGAGGTCCCATGCCGGCGGCAGCAGCGCTGCTCGGAGGCAGCGTGGAGGAGCCAGAGTGAGGGCCGCCGGTGGTCGGGGTGAGAACAGGAGGAGGAGATCGTGACAGTCTGAGCTTCTCAAGACGATGGCTCCACTTCTCTTTCTCGCCTCCTTCACCGTTGCTCCGCCGCCGATCACGAGCAGCCTCAGAAAGAGACAGGGAGGTGGCGCTGCTTGAAGAGGAGGGTGGCAGCGAGGAGGAGGAGGAGTGGGGAAGGGAGAGAGGCATGGAGAGAGAAACAGGCATGGAGGAGGTGGGTGTAGGAGGCTGTGTGCCAGAGTTCCTCTTTGAGCTTGACACCAAGGTGGCGTCCTGCACACCCATCGTGTAGCTGTAGCTGGAGGGGAGCTGGCTCTGGGCCGAGTCGCTGGAGGAGCTTCGCCAGTGCAGGATGCCCCGGACGCTCCCTCGCACACTACGACCGACACTCCGCAGAGAAAAGCGCTTCTTCAGTTTGTTTTTGGAGGAGTTGGGCGTACCGTTACCTTTGGAGCCGGGCGGAGGAGAGGAAGAGGAAGGTGGAATCTGAGAACTGTAGGAGGGGTCGGCACCGTCCACTTCTGCAGACTCAGCTTCCTGCTCCTCTGGCTCAACGTCTTCCCCCACAGACGCCACTCCTAACCAGCTGTCCTCCTCTTCCTCCACTGGTGCTTCCCCGTTTCCCGGGGCGATCATGGCGCCCCTCTCCTCACGCCTCCCGTTGTTCCCTCCCACAGAGGAGCAGCATGACGATGATGAAGATGGAGGCAGGACTTGGCTGTGGGCGTAAGAATCTTGAAACCTGTCACCGCCGCGGTTCTCCAACACCAGCCGTGCCGGAGCAGGCTTGGATAAGGCCCGCGTCGTGTTAGTCGGGGGGCACGGGAGGACGACTCCTCCAGACGCCGACAGGGGTGAGACCGCTTCCTCTTCCAGGGAAGTAGCATCTGACTGGGGAGCCCAGCTCGCCATGTCGTCCCTCCCAGAAGCACAGCTCGGCGGGAGCGCCCCCTCCAGCTCGCTCTGGAAGTGACGAACGAAACGGTCGGTGAAGCGCCGGCAGAAGGCGGCCGCTGAATCTGGGGAGTAGTGTGGGTTTTCCAGGAGGAAAGCCCGAAAGTGGCGCGCAAAGTCACCGGCTGCAACGCGGGCGTGGAGCTCACAGAATTCGGTCCAGCTCAGGCAAGGCGAGGGGGACGGTGTGGGGGTGTCTGACAGGGAGGATGGGTGAGCCTGGGGTGGAGGGCTCACCAGAGGAGGCAGGGGGGGCGGCCGGGGGGACAGAGGCAGCATGGAGGGAGATGGAGGGGACGGAGACGGGGAGGGTGAGGGAGGTAAAGGAGAGGAGTTTGCCGCCCGCGGGCTGGGCGGGGTTAAAAGAGAGCCGTTCATTCTGATGGTCAATCAAATCACTTCAAACATACAACAGAAAGCTGAAGTGATTGCACAGCTGGGGTAACTGACTGGGGGCAAACACGGCACATTGGTCTAATAATTTACAAATGAGTGTGAACTTAAGTGTCGTGCTCAGCAGCCCCATCTAAAATGAAGTCTTGAAATGCACCGGACCCATGCAAGATGGGGTTAAAAGAGGTCAAATATCTCCAAGCCTAAGCTTTTTGCTACATTATTTTGTGAATTTAAATACTTTCAACAAGAAAATATGGGATTCAGACAGCCAGTAGATGGATGGGTAGAGGAGGTTAGATGTGTTAGGTCTGCCCCTTCTTCACCGTCTGTCAAACATCCAGAGAAGCGTGGCCACATCCTGTGAAAACACAGAAACAAACTGTAAGTTCAGTTTATTAATGCTGCAAATCACCTCAAAGGCTCTCTGATACTTTACAGATACATTAAAAATATCAGAGACACACAACATACAATACATGAGAAGGATTGAAGTTAAGAAATAAAGAAAGCTATCACAGCAACAACAGAATGAAGGCAATTAGTTTATCCAGCCAGTGAAACTAGGATGGACCAAAGCACATAGAACAAAGATGGGTTTTAAGTCTGGATTTGAAAATATCAGCACATCTTTACACATTTGCAGTTGGAGTTTATTCCAAAGGAGCTCGATGAGCAAAGGCTCTGACCCCGGAAAACTTTTCGTTAAATCTAGGAACAGTTAAATAACCAGCATAACGGATGTGATGGAGCTTTGTCAGCCAGATGGAGGATTTTGAACTGAGCTCTGGTTTGTGATGGAGGTCAACTTCTTATATCTTGTAAGGGCTTTGACACTCCACTACATCTCAGTGGGAAATATTGTACTTTTAATTCACTACAGTTATCCGACAGCTTACCTACTTTTTAGATAAAGAATTTTGTAAACAAAACATATTAAAATGTTCAAAGTGGAGCTGAATCAATAAGTCGATTGACAGAAATTAATTGGAAAATATTTTCATGTCATTTTTCATGTAAAAACACTTAATAGTTCCAGCTTCATAAATAATGTTAATGTATAAGTAATAATGTAAAAGATATTGTGAAGGTGTCCCTTTGGGTTCTGGGTAATTGTGACGCCATTTCTCACTACTTTCACTATTTTTACAAAGCAAACAATTGATTAATGTAGAAAATAATCATCAGATTAATCCATAATAAAAAATAATCATCAGATTAATCCATAATGAAATTGGTTAATAGTTCAAAATGAGCTCCTGCTCAACAACTACAACAGTAAAATCTGCTGTTACATTAATGCATGAGTAATAATAATCTAATGATAGCATATGTAATAGTATAACAGGCACAATCTGGGACATTTTTATACTTGTTCATTATAATACTTACATACTTTCACTGCAGTAACATTTTCAATGCAGGACTTTTACTGCAACAGAGTATTTTACTGTGTGGAATTAGTACCTTTACTGAAGTAAATGATCTGAATACTTCTTTCACTACTGTCAAACAGTACTGTCAAAATTATTAATTAATGTGTCTTAAAAATCACATTCGCACTTGTTAGCTTGCTAACATGAACTAGCAATGTGAGTGTTGCTCATTCAGCTTTCTTTAAAGACGTGTAACGTTCGCTAGCTAACAATAGCTAACTAACGCCAGCTAACTAACGGACCTGCTGTTAATTAGCATCTTTATTTTATAATAATTGGTTGGATATATCTCATTTTGTGCAACCTGTCGCCACATACTGAATCATCCCAACAACAAGCAGCTATCACGAAAGATTCTTTGCGAGCTAAGCTAACCGTTAGCCAGTTAGCTTAGCTATTAATAAACCAGCTAGCTTAGCTATCAATATTGCTTCAGCACAATGTTGTGTGTTTTCTCTACCTGTACACCACAGTCCAGTGTTTTCATCCGCGTCTGTGTGGTGGCACACATTTCATCCTTCTTTCAGTCTACATTACGAAATAATACTCATTCTTCGTTAAAGGTTGTTGTTGTTGTTGCTAAATATGAATATTGCTATGCCTTGCCTGGACCCGTTCTTCTCGCACACTGCCCCTGATTCTCGCGATACTTCGCTCGCACGTTAGGTCGTAGTGGTTCGGTCGCTGACAGCTGTCGTTCAGAACCAAACGATTTAAAAACCGCTGGATTTTAACAGATGAGTCGTTTTAACGGATAAATGTGTTTATTTATATAGCATTTATTCATTTATTTATATAGCACCTTGTATACAAACATGCAGCTCAAAGTGCTTAGAGAAAAAGAAATGTTTGAAAAAAATTATTTAATGTTATAACATTACTCAGAATGAAAAACCAGATAAACCAGATAATAAATATGTCTTTAATTTCATTTAAAAAATATATATCTAATATCTCTAAACAAGTAAAATAATTATCCTAAAAATCTATTAAACTGTACTAATACTACACTGTGAAAATACTCCGTTTTAAGTAGAAGTCCTGCATTTAAAAATGTAGTTAAAGTATTACAATTATTTTTATTATTATGGATTAATCTGATGATTATTTTTAGATTGTTTGCTTTGTAAAAATAGTGAAAGGAGTGAGAAATGAGCCCAAAGTGACACCTTCACAATTAATCCAAACCTCAACATTATTACTAATACTTTAACAATATTAACATTATTACTAATACT
>CALSCE010009415.1:1194687-1219235 GCA_943593645.1 Bovichtus variegatus | reverse complement strand
AACATTATTACTAATACTTTAACAATATTAACATTATTACTAATACTTTAACAATATTAACATTATCACTAATACTTTAACAATATTTCCATTATCAACATTACTGGTAATACATTAACATTATTAACATTATTCAAAGGAAAAGTAGAAAAAATCTGCTGAACTTAATTTATTAAAAAAAACATCATATTTTACAAAATCTTCACATGTTTTGTGCGTAAAATCTGAATTTGTAAAGTAACTAAAGCCGTCAGATAAATGCAGTGGAGTAAAACGTGAGAGAACATTATTAGAAATATATTAAAATAATTTAAAGTAAAAGAAAAATCCAAAGAACAATCTGATCCTTCAACACACAGAGACAACAGCTGTATTTGTAGTTTTAAAAAGGTTTAATTATGGGATTATCCTGCCTGGGATAATTACTTGTATAATTTTAAATCAGATGAACCAATTAAAAATCAGAATACTAAAACGTTTTAAATTTCAAATGAACATTTTTACAGCATTTTTGAGTTGAACAGTTTAATTATTGTCCTGAAATTAATCCCAAAGATGCATTTTCCTTCTTTTTTTTTGAACAAACAAAATCACATCATCCTGTTTTCTCAGTATAAACATATTTACAGTCAAAAATAAACGAGCATTTACAGACCTCAGTTTGCATTACGCCAATAAATGTATTGTATAATGTAACGTATGCAGTTATTGAAAGATATTCACAGACCAAGCACTGCTCAATGTATCTCTGCATTAGAAAGGATACATATTAAAGGCTAAACAGCATTTAAATAAGTCATAATTAAATTATGTTAAGGAATAAGATTCAAGTTACTTTTTGTTTATATCATTGTATTTTTCTTCTCAATACTTCTAATACAATAATATACTCTATTTTGAATAAATGACCATTTATTAAAACAGGAGGGGCATTTTGTTTTTTTCTTTCTTTGTTTTGTG
This sequence comes from Bovichtus variegatus, assembly GCA_943593645.1. Taxonomy (NCBI): domain Eukaryota; kingdom Metazoa; phylum Chordata; class Actinopteri; order Perciformes; family Bovichtidae; genus Bovichtus; species Bovichtus variegatus. Next base: position 1,218,275 of record CALSCE010009415.1, on the reverse strand, counting down.
TCAATGCAGCACTTTTATGTTGTGTTATATATTATATGGATGTAAAAGTCTGGATTTCATGGTGTTAAACATTGAAATAAAATAAAAATCGCTCGGCATTGATCACGTTAAGAAAACTGCTCTGTGTCAATATGAACATTAATAAAAACTAATACAATTCTCTTAGTTCCTCATCTGGTGAAAGTTGTTCACGGAGGACTTTTAAAGTTTATTATTTAGAAAGAAACATTTCAGGCCTCATAACTTTTGAAAAATAAAAGCTGGATTTCTCCTGTTTTTTGCGTTATATAAGAATAGTGATAGTTTTACCAGGAGAGAAGCTGCACGAGGTCTGCAGAGCAGAAGAATAAGAGGATACAAATCAATAAATGTAAATATATAAAAATCAATAAAAAAACTGACAAAATAGAGTAATTTATATGCAATAAATAAACAAAGAATTTGTATACGACAAATAAATAAACAAAAACATAAATGAACAAAGAAAAAAAGAAAATGTTTAGAATTATCATTTTATATTTTGTTATTTGTCTTTATATTTCAACATTTATTTTTTTCTTTAATTTATTTCTGTTTGTATTTCCACATGTTTTATTTACTTATTTATTCTTTTATTTATTCCTCTGTTTCAAAGTTGAATTCGTTTTATAGTCGGGTATATATTATATATATATATATATATAATATATAGTATGTTTTGAGACGAACACATTTATAACACCTGTTATAAAGAACATATGAGGAAGTAGATGTGGACAGAACAGGAAAGAGTCAGATTCAGAAACTGACGAAGGCTTCAACAAAACTCAACATCTACCAGGTCATTAGAGTCCGTTCTCCTCCTCCTCCTCCTCCTCCTTCTTCTTCCTTCCTCTTCTTCTCCTCCTTCTTCTTCTCCTCCTCCTCCTTCTTCTTCTTCTTCTTTTTCTTCTTCTCCTCCTCCTCCTCCTTCTTCTTCTTCTTCTTCTCCTCCTCCTCCTCCTCCTTCTCCTCCTCCTCCTTCTCCTCCTCCTTCTTCTCCTCCTTCTCCTCCTTCTTCTCCTCCTCCTCCTTCTTCTTCTTCTTCTCCTTCTTCTTCATCTTTTCTCCTCCTCCTCCTGCAGCTTCAGTGTGTGTCCGTCTGTCCGTCCTCCTGATGTTCCCTGCAGCCGTCGCTCGTGGTCAGACAGCGCGGCGGTTGAGCGTCGTCCCGGCGACAGGCGTAGAGCTCCTCTGCAGATCAGAGTGAACCAGTAGAGCTGCAGGGGCCACAGCAGAGCGGCCCCCAGGTTGCACTGCCACGGGGCCCCCAGGGGCACCGCGTACAGCGGGATGGACGCATGCCTGCAACACAGAGCAGAGTCCAACGTCCAATAACAGAGGCCGATTCTCACCATAAAAACAGAGCAAGAATAAAGGATTTCTGTCTTTAATTCTTAAAGCAAGAGCTACATATTATAGAAAAAAAATAAAAATATTCATATGTTTTATTTAATTAAAATTAAAATGGAAAAATAAGAGCAAAAATTAGATAAAAATAAAATAAAAATAAAATTTAATAAAAATAAATTTAAATTAAAAATAAAGTCAAATTAATTTAAATTAAATTAAATTAAATTAAATTAAATTAAATTAAATTAAATTAAATTAAATTAAATTAAATTAAATTAAAATTAAAATTACATAAATTACATAAAATGTGTACAAGAAAATACCTACAAAAAAACGAAGAGACAGAGAATTGTATTAAAAGTTAAGATTATGTAATAATCATGTAAATAAATGTAATATTAAAATCTCTGATGCAAAATTCACAGGAAATAATCTGCTCAAAATTCATCCAAATCACTAATTTTACACAAACTTCCTGCTGTTATTGTGATGCAGAAATTAACTTAAAGTAAATAAAACAAAAGTAGCGCAGTAAAAAGTACAATACTTCCCTCTGAGATGTAGTGTAAAAGCTGTAGCAGAAAATGGAAATACTCAAATAAAGTACCTTAAAATTGTACGTAAGAACTTGAGTAAAAGTACTTAGTTACTTTACCTGCTGTAGGCGTAGTACAGGTAGGGGAAGAGTAAGACCCGGCAGCTGAAGAAGGTGAGCAGCACCAGGACTCCGTTGACTTTGTGCAGCAGAGTGTGCTGCTGCTCGTACTGACAAGAGAAGAAGAAGAAGAAAGTCCAGAGTGAGAGAAGAAGAAAGTACGGAGGCTGAGAAGGGACAAGTTGGCAAAACGTGTTGATTTTCTTAGAAAAAGATCTGGTAATCAGAACGTCAATTAACTTCAGATAATTTATTAATTAAGTTCATTATCCTGTTGTCTTGAGATAAAATAAATAAATATATATATTTATTTATTTATTTTTGCAGTTGGTTTACCTGGATGAGGACTTTCCCCAGACAGACGAACGGCGTGCTGAGCTCAGCCAGAAACAAAACACCCTGGAAGAAATCTCCTTTCCCCTGCCGCCACAGCTGACACACACACACACACACACACACACACACACACACACACACACACACACACAGGAAGGAAGAGATTTAAAAGAGGATTTTGAGTCTCAGCCAACAGTTTATTAATCAATCAAAGCGCCTGAAAGAATAATCTTTTGTTATTTATAATATAATTTTGTTATATAATATAATAATTATTTGTCATTTATCTTTCATCTGTGAAACAGGTGAGAAAAAGTTTTGGCAGCATTTTATTTTTACTTTTCTTAAATGTTTATTGTTGTAATACTCAAGTCGACCACAAGGGGCTGAAGTGCAGCACGAACCCATGTTGTAAATACAAAAAAAAAGTTTTAATTTATTTTCATTATTTATTATATTTAAATTTTATTTGCTATCACTTCAATTCGTTAGTATCTTTGTGTGTTTTTGTTATTTAATGTATTTATTCATTTTTTATTATTATTTATTTTTATTTATCTTTTATTATTATTATTAGCATTTTATTTTATTTTATTACTTTATAATTTTTTAATGATAAAATTGATTGATTGATTATAATGAATAATAATTAGTTTTACCTTGTCTCATTTTACTATTTTATTATTTTTCATTAACGTTTTACTTATGCCTGTTATTATGAAAACTGTGATTGATAATAATATATCTCTGAGAATAAAAATACATTTTAAATGAAAAAAAGCAATTAATATATGTTTTATAATATTTTTGTTTAAAAAAATGATTGTTGTATATGCATACTGTATCTTTATTATGTGAAATAATAATGATAATATTTATGATTTAAAATGAAAAATCAAACAGTCACCAGTGAGGCGGGGAAGCAGAAGGCGACCATGAAGATGTGATGCAGCACCATCAGCTTCTCTCGCCGCAGGTAACCCTCCACCGCAGCCCACCTCGACCTCACACCCCCCTCTTCCTCGTGACCTTTGACCTGCAGCTTGTGCCAGTAGCACAGGAACATGGCGTAGATGTCGTAGGCAAAGTACGGCGTGGCAAACAGGATGTAGCTGTCGGTCAGCCAATGACTGAGCAGGAAACAGGAAGTGAGTCAGAGCTGATGCGATGCACTTTGTTGACATGTTTATCGTAGGATTTATTAACTCTACTCTGCTGATATAAATTCATACTTTGTACCAACACAGACAGTTTTTAATCACTTCACTGTTATAAATGATAAATGTGGTTATTTTCAAAATAAATCAGCTAATCTTTGTGTCTCACTTTAAAAAAAGTTCCTTGTCATGAGAGGACAAAACTACTATAAAAGTATTAAATATTAATATTATTTCCCATTTTCATTGTTAAATCTTTTAACTTCAATACATTCTGCTTTAATGTGTTTCAATGGGTGTGTGTGTGTTGGATACACACTTTATCACACACGTAATATAGGCGCTGACAAAACTTACTAAATTAGAAAAAAAAAACTGTATGCGTGTGCATGAACAGCATAAATGATCAAAAAGTGTCAAATTAAAAAGCCAAAAGTTGTCTGATCTAAAATCTAGTTTTAAGACGTCCATTATTAAAATTTTGTACTTTTTAGTTGCAGATTCCTCCATTAATGTGTTTAAAATCAAACTTTAAAGTAACAAACTTGGAGGCTTGTGAAAGTGGAGGTTTGTATGCTGCAGCTGCTCCGTGTGTGGTGATTTGCTAAACAAATGTCTCGCCGCTTCCTCTCCACTTTGACTGGGAAATGAAGGAGGAAACCTGGGATACATTCTCTCGCTTCAACACTGCGTTTCCCATCATCCTCAGCGTGCAGGATTAGTGATCTCTGAGAGCGTCTTACGGACGGAAATAGCTCAGGTTTTAATTAGATTACAGACTGACTGAGGTTTGGTGGATACACACGAGTAGCTCATACTAATACCATGGTCCTGATCAGAGTTATAGATTTATTTTATGTCTCTTTAATTCAGTAAACATTTATTTCATCTTTATTTATTTTATTTTGAAAATCTTTCCTTTGTCTTTTATACTGTTCCAATCTCAAAATAAAATCCTTTATCTTTTATATCGTCTGTTTTATACCTGATAATGTACTAAAGCTGCAACGATTATTGATTTTTATAATCTCAAAGAATCTTCGAGTTTTTTTATCGGCAATTTGTTTGTTTTTTTTCCTTTAAATTTACGACTTTAATCTCAGAAATTCTGAGTTTACAAAAGAACTTTAAAACAACAGAAATATGAATGAAGTTTGGTGGACTTGATACATTTTTAGAAAAACTTTGTTTTGATAGCGGCTGCTGGTGATGAAGGTAATATAGAACTGGTAATATTTAATATTTTTATTATTGTAAACAAATCTCAAAGCCCATTGGTTCCTACTAAAGACGTAAATCTTTAAAAACACAAATATATTATATTATAATGTATATATTATAATATATACATATTTTTTTTAGTTCTCAGTAATTTCCTAAAACAGCTGCTCGCTGTAGCTTTTATCACACAAACTGGAGGAAATGGTGCATTTGTTGGGGACTATTTTCAGCGGCGGATGAATCCACATTTGGCGCTGTAGTGAGTGTTTGTGGCAGCAGGACGGTGTGTGTGTGTGTGTGTGACTGAGTCAAAATAAACTGCAGTGTGTCAACAGTAGGGCTAATTGTTGTGTTTTAAAAGGTATAATATGTAACATTTCTCCCTGTGTTATATATTGAGTTGTGTCCCTGAAGGCATCGTTTCCTCTCTGCTGTCATGGCATCGTCTCCTCTTTGAGCAGCGTCAGCTTGTGTTTGTCTGCCAGAAGCTTCAGAAACTGACTTTTTATCCAGTTTTAAGACACTTTTTTACATCCTGGTGCTTTTTCACTTTAAGCGGATGAAGGATTTTAGTCCTCGGACGTCTGGATCTTAAGTTCTCAGAGAAACAAGCTGAGCAAACGTGAGCGGCAGCAGAACAGCGAGCAGGAGAAACTCTGCTGTTTAACCTCAAACTGCTTCATTCATGAGGAGAGGAGGAGAAACTGCACCAGGAACACTGAAGGAACCCTAACTCCCATGATGCACCTCTGTGGAGGATTCTGCTGCTGCACCAGGAACACTGAAGGAACCCTAACTCCCATGATGCACCTCTGTGGAGGATTCTGCTGCTGCACCAGGAACACTGTAGGAACCCTAACTCCCATGATGCACCGCTGCTGCACCACCACACCAGACTCCCATGAAAATAAAGCCGTCACCTGTCCTCCACGACGTCTCTGCAGGACGAGGCGATGAAACATCCGGCTGATGAAGCCATGACGGCCTGGATGGACGACACCAGACTGACAGAAACAATCTGTTTAATTATCAAAACACAACCTTCACTCGACATGAACTAACTTTACTAACTCATTGTTTGAAGTTCTACACTTTTATATTCACTGCACCTAAAGAAAGCAGTTCTCACTATTTTTACCAAGCAAACAATAAATAGATTAATGGAGAATTAATGGAGATAATAATTAATATAAATACATATAAAAAAATCACATAAAAAGGAAAATCTAAGACATAAATAGTGCAGAGCATAAAATATAAAATAATATATATTTGTCGTACAAAAGTACTAGTAATTGCAAAAAGACTAAACTGTAATGTAAACACAAGTAAATGTATAAGCGTGATAAAAAGTAATAATTATATACAGAGATGTAAACAGGAAGGAGAAAAGAAGAAGAAAAGAAGAAGAAAAAGGAAGAACAAGGAGAAGAAGAAGAACAAGAAGGAGAAGAAGAACAAGGAGAAGAAGAAGAAGAAGAAGGAGGAGAAGAAGAAGAAGAAGAAGGAGAAGAAGAAGAAGGAGAAGAAGGAGAAGAAGAAGAAGAACAAGGAGAAGAAGAAGAACAAGGAGAAGAAGAAGAACAAGAAGGAGAAGAAGAAGAACAAGGAGAAGAAGAAGAAGAAGAAGAAAAAGGAGGAGAAGAAGAAGGAGGAGGAGAAGAAGAAGAAGAAGAAGAAGAAGAAGAAGAAGGAGGAGAAGAAGGAGAAGAAGGAGAAGAAGAACAAGGAGAAGAAGAAGAAGAAGAAGAACAAGGAGAAGAACAAGGAGAAGAAGAAGAACAAGGAGAAGAAGAAGAAGAAGAAGGAGAAGGAGGAAAAGAAGGAGGAGAAGAAGAAGAAGAAGGAGAAGAAGAACAAGGAGAAGAAGAAGGAGAAGAAGAAGAAGAAGAAGGAGAAGGAGGAAAAGAAGGAGGAGAAGAAGAAGAAGGAGGAGAAGAAGAAGAAGGAGGAGGAGAAGAAGAAGAAGAACAAGGAGAAGAAGAAGGAGAACAAGGAGAAGAAGAAGAAGAAGAAGAAGGAGGAGGAGAAGAAGAAGAAGAACAAGGAGAAGAAGAAGGAGAAGAAGGAGAAGAAGAAGAAGAAGGTTCCACTTTGTTAATTTGGAGAAACAAAGTGAGACACAGGAAGGTAAAATCATGTGACCTTTACTCATGAAAGGCGTGTGTGTGTGTGTGTGTGTGCTGGTCAACCATTCATCACTGACATTATTTGTCTTTATTGACGTGTGTGTGTGTGTGTGTGTGTGTGCGTGTGTGTTCTTACCGTGCAGACACGATGGCAGCGTCCCCCTCGCTCCATCCCATCATGTGCTTCAGAGTCTGTTTGGACAAGAGGAAGAGTCCGGGGAAGAAGACAGAGCCTGCAGCCATGAGGCCCAACATGTTCACCTGTGTGTGTGTGTGTGTGTGAGTGTGTGTGTGTGTGTGAGTGTGTGTGTGCATGTGTGTGTGTATGTGTGTGTGGGCTGCCAGTGTTAAATGAGGACAGGTTTCCAGGAGCTCAGAGAGGAGGATCAGCTGGGAGGAGCTGTCAGAGGAGCGGGGGGGAGGGACAAAGTACTTTTACTCAAGTACTTAAATACAAAATCCAGCTTTAGTTACTTTAAAGGGACACACTCCAGGTGAACAGGCTCAAAAATAGATCTAATAGATAAACATGAAACTTCCCCAGTTCATGACTCACATTAACACAATTACTTTTTATATGACAAGTGTTCTGACATGTTTAAATATGTAAATGAGGCTTTATGTGATGATCTACAGACACAAACACACAGTTATTAAATAAACTCTGATGTGTTTGATGTTTTCTTTACACTCGTCTGACAGAAGACGTGTTACAGAAGATAAATATTGAGCCGTGCATGAAGAGACATGTTTATACCTGCAGTGTCACCTAAAGTACTTCTACTTGTTTTATTTTATTATTGAGTATTTTTACACTGAAGTTTTATTACTTTTAATGCAGTAAAATATCTGAATAATTCTTCCACCTGATTATTTTCTGCTGTAATGGAACAAATCAGTGACTGGAAGAGAAAAACCGAACAAAGCTCAAAGTGACGTTTGATTTGCACTGAACAAAAACATTCAGGTTTTCTTTTTGAAAACTTTTGGTATTGTTATTCTTTTATCCTTTACTTTTTTTTTTAATTTTATTTTATTTTTCCTTATTTATAAAATGTTACATTAATTTAATTTACATTTTTTTTATAACACTATTGCCAACTTTTACTTCATTTTTATTTAATTAATTCTAATTTTATTTATATTTTTTGTTTGTATTATCATTATTTTTTTAAAACTAAGTCTTCATTTACTTTTTAATTTTTATGTTGATTTATATCATCATTGCTGTCTTTTATTTATTTATTAAAATTTTTCCTCTTTATTTTATTTATTCATTTCTTTTTTATTAAGTCTTTACCTTATTTTTTTTTAATTAATTTTGACTTAACTTCACTCTTACTATTTTTTCATCCTAATTTTTTTATGTATTTATTTTAACTGTCTTTATTTACTTATTTATTTTTTAATGAATTACTTTTTATTTATTTAAAATTTTAGATGCCATCTCTTTGATTAAATCTTTTAAATTTTTCATCTTTTTTATTATTCATGTTATTTATGTTGAACTAAGAATTTGTTTTTACTTAATATTTATTATCCCCATCACTACCGATTATTATATTTACCTTTGCACATTCATCTGAATTAAAACAGCAGTGATGTATATTTTTATATTCACATTTCAACAAACAAAACTGTAAAAAAAAGAAAGAAAAGGAGTATTATCCAGTGTCCATTTATTTATTTATCATTCACTACTTTAACTCTAAACATTTTTTTTTTTAAGAAATTCAAGTATTTGTTGGGAACACAAGTCAAAAAACAAACAAAAACTTTTTTTTTTTTTTTTTGCTAAAACGAAGACAAAAACATCAGTTTCATATTTATAATAATAAAAACATCAAGTTTCTTTTCATAGAAGAAAAACGAGTCTACTTTCTAAAGATGGCGAGCAGCCGGCAGCTGATCTGTGAACAGTGTGCAGGAGGCGTCGCCTGGAAAAACCTCCACGCACGACAGAAAAGTCCCAAAAGGAAAAACTTCCACTCATTGTTCCCTAAAGTTACTAAACCTGAGCTTCAAAATCAACAAATTGTTCCCTCAAACGACTCATTCTGAGCCGATTCATCTTCAATTTACTTTAAATAATTAGTGTCCGGCAGAAAATGAAGAAATTAAGTTTTTAATGTCTGGAAACTGAACTCTTTGGGTTTATAAATAAAGTTATTTAAAAAGATAATAACATATGTAACAATATTCTAACAAAATGTTTGTTTTCACTTTGTTTTAGTTCTTTATAAACTGAATTATTTTTGGGTCAAACTGCAGGAGGAAAATATTTTCTGAGAAAAAAGACAAAATGTTTTTTAGTTTGTTTTAGTTCTTTATAAACTGAATTATCTTTGGGTTCATCTGTAGACAAAACGTCACTTTGGAAAACTACACGAGTATTTATTTTATCATTTTCTGACATTTCATAGAAAACTCATCTTGTGGAAATTAATTGATGTTAATTATGTTTAGCAAAAAACACATTTTTTTTACAAACTCATCTGCAAAGTAAAAAAAAATGTGCAGAGAGGAAAAAATTTGCCAAATATTCATGGACGACGTTATTTTATTACTTTTCTTTTTTTAGAACATTTCTGATAAAGTTAGAGAAAGATGGTCGTCTGGGTAAAAGATTTAAAAAGCTTTAATCAGGACGTGATTCTCAAACCTTCAGCAAAAAGATTTTCTGCCCAAATTTAACCATGAAAAACAAAAACATTGAGAAAAACTTTCCCCTTAAAATGTAGCTGGAAAAACAGTAATTTCTAGGAAACATAATCCGGATTATATTTGTAAAAATAATAAATTGTGAAATAAACATTAGTTGCAATGAAACGATAGTTTTGGTCCTAATTTCATCTTTTAAATCTCCAAATTCATTGTGAAGTCAAAGTTCACACAAAACCTACCAGTCAAAATCCGAAGTAAATGAAAAGTAAAGTCTTTAGTGTTTAAAAGATAAATGTCAGTTTAAGAACTAGTTCAGCAGTTCAGGGAACTAAAGTTGTATTTGAAGACAAAGTGTCCAGATAACTTCACTGATGAGTTTATTTCAGGCTCATACGAGACGTTAACCTCAATTAAACCTCAAATAAACGCATCAATGTTTAGGGAACAATCAAAACGTTTTCTCGACTTTTGTAAATAAAAAATAAAAAAATCTAATCAGATCACAACAAACAAAAACAAAACTTCTAATAAAAATCACTTCCTAAAAGGTGAATTAAATAAAAATAAAAAAAATTACCACAAAATGTACGTTTTCGTCATCAACTCAATTGCACAGCATTCAAACCCAAATGCTCTCCATGGATAATAAATATGCACATGCAGATATACAAGTCAGGTGAGCCTCGGGGGGGTGGGGGGGGGGGGCCGGTGGGGTTCTGGAGGAGAGGCGGGGGGGCTTCTGGGGGGCCCGGAGGTCGCTCGGGGGGCCCGGAGGACGCTCTGGGGGGCCCTGAGGACGCTCTGGGGCCCTGAGGACGCTCGGGGGCCACCGCCTGCTGGAGGTTCAGGACATGAACGAGAAAAAAAATAAAATCATCCAAGCTTTCAAAAACACACGATCCAGGAAGTGAGGAGCCACAGAAACTGAACCAGGAGCGTCCGTCAGTCTTCTCAGGAGCTTTAAGGGGGGGGGGGGGGGTCCTGAGATTAAAATAAAAAGGTTCCTGGAAAAGTTCCTGCAGTCAGAAAAATGTCCGAGCATCACCAGTAGGTCAGACTGATGGTTTTACATGTTTCTCTGCTTTATTATAGATTTCTGTGTCAGATTTCTGAATAAAGTTTTCATGGAAATCTATTTTTTTTTTTACGTCAAAATTCTTAGAAATTTTTTAATGGGAAATAAATTCTGCTGTTTTCTGAATTAAAGAGATTATTAAGTCAATAATCATATTTTTTTCCCTAATAAAACCTTTCTAAAAATAAATTCTGCTGTTTTTCTTGAATGAAAATCTGGTAAAAATTACTTTATTTTTATATATCTATATATATTTATTTATTATCATTATTTTATAAAGTTATTTTAATTTTTTTATTCTGAAGATACCAGCAGCAGCTCAGTTCCTAACTTTAGATTTCATGGAAGCTGTTTAATCCAGTTGTATTTTAGTTTTTGAGACATTGGAGATACTCGTGTCTTTAAATAAAACAGAAGGTATTAATATTAATATTATTGAGTTATCTTAATTCATTCAGAAACAGAGTAGAATCTTTTATTCCCCTGAAAACTTCCCATAATTTCAATAATCTCGTTAATATTTCTTCCTGCTGAACATTTTTAAAGCTTCACTTTGTTCGTTTCCACGAACACGAGGTTGGAAACTTTCTGCAGATATTTGTGTTTGTGTAGAAAGTCAAAAAAGTGCATTTAAAAATAAACACGTTTAATAATGTTTGAAGCTCACGCAGCTCATCACTTCTTACAAAGTTCATATTCTTTCCATGGTTCTCCAAAAGATTATGAAATAGAATAATAATCTAAAATCAGTTTTTTATTGATTTATTCCAAATTGTTTTGCATTTTATTTCACTTGAGTCACTTCTACATTAAGTTTCAGGTCTGTGCACGTTCACTGAACTGAAGCTAAACTTCCAGGATGATTTTTTAAATCTGTAGTAAAAGAGTTAAACATGTAAAAATCACCAGTTTGGTCATTTTTGGGAAATGAACTCAATGAGACGTTGGTTCAGTCGCCTGCGGGCCGTCACAGGACACAAATCTCTTCAGATTTAATTCACATTTACACCAAACTTCTTACAGTGTAGAATCTGAAACGGTCGTTTGGCGAGAACACCGGCGGCGTCCTTCTGTGGCGTCGCACAACTCAAAGTTAACCGGGGACACCTGAGCCTGAAACTAAAACCAACTAAAACAAGAAAACAGCAGCATTTCACCGACATCATCCTTCTCTCTCTAAAAAACAAAAACAAAAACAACGACCTCCCACTGACTCTGAGCGGCGGGGTGCGAGACGAGGGGCGAGCACGAGGTCGAAGAAGAAGAATCTGGAGGAATGACGTTAAAGTTAAACGGGAGGGTTTCACTTCACAGATAAAACACATCAGTTCTTTCCTTTCTCTTTCCGGGTCTGAGGTAACCGCTTCAAACTAAAAAAAAGGTGGAGACACACACTCTTCAACAAACACTCAATAAATTAAGAATTAAAAAAAGAAAGAAAGTTGCTTATTGTTGCTCTCCGAGGCCGAGCAGGTCAGCAGGAAAAGAAAAACGTGTCGAGACGGGAAGAAGAAAACAAAGAGCTGCCAAATATTTGTTGATTTGGCATCTTTCCATCTGCAGAAAACCTTTTAGACGACTTAAAATCTTTTACGGCAGCGTATTAAGACCGTTGTAGGTAAAAAAAAAAACTTTAATCTCAGAGAATATTCAAGTTTTTTTCTCGGAAATGTGCGAGTTGTTGTAAATGTACAACTTTAAACTTGGATATTATTATTATGGTTATAACCCTCTTCCCCGGCTCCGTAATTACATTTTTTTTATCTACAATGGTCCTAATACGCTGCTTTCCTGTCAGAATTTCAAAATAAAATAGTTTGCGATCAGTCTGCTGACATCAGAATTAAAAAACTTAAAACGGTGGAGAACGAGTTCCTGTTTCTTTCAGATTTGTTTCCTGATTAAATTCTCTCCTACAGAATTAAACAAGTTTAAAAAAAAAAAAGAAAAGCTGGTGTTTACAAACAACAACTCACCGAGAGGAAAAAGACTCCGCGCTAAAATCAAAACAACAACAAAGCCAAGTGTAATGTGGAGAAACTGACTGGTTAAAACCTGCTACATCTGTTAGTTTGCATTATTAACGCCGCGTCGACGCGCAGCGGGAAAACACAGTGAGGGAAATGCAGTTCCAAGAAAACCAAAGCGTGGTGTGTGTGTGTGTGTGTGGCGGGTCGGGAGCACTGATCCGGTACGTGGTCGTATCGCAAGTGTCCGAAAATCCGCTGAGCAAGCGAACGCGCTCCGTGATTTCAGTGTATCGCGCGTTTAAATTAAACCGGACTGCACGGGGCTGGAATGACTTCAAAAATCCACTAATTCTACCAAACAATTAAAACCATTATTCCTTAAAGTCTCTACGAGCACAGATGGAAAATCCAATCGAGTACCGAGTTCCTCGTTCTTATTCCTCCCCAAGCTCTTCAGCAGCATCTTTTATTTTATTTTATCAATCAGCACCAGAAAACGCCTCGAGCATCAGCCGGTTGGCTCGTTTAAAGAAAGTGAAGCTGTAGTTTTCATATTGTGGAAACCTTGCAGATTTTAGGAGGTGAAACTAAAGGACGAGGCTTTTCAGGAGGAGCTCAGGTGGTTGTTGGGAGTGTCGTGTCCCCGTCTCGCCAGGCGAACAAAAAGAAACAAAAAAAGGAAAAGAGCCAAACTCTTCAGGATTTTCACGGCCAATTAAATCCGTTTTCCCAACTCTGCTGTCGCTCCCCGCGAGGAAGAGGAGGACGTTCATCTCTCCTCCTTCCTGGACACCTTGGAGGAGTGCCACGCGGTGGACCTGAGGACACAAAGACTGCTCTCAGACGTGGAACAACAACAATCCTCCACAACGTGAGCGCAGGACGGTGTCGCTGCTCACCTGATGAAGGTCTTGAAGGCAGCACTCTGAGGGTTGATGCACAGCGGCACGCGTTTGCCCTGCTGGTGCTCCGTGATGAAGCGGTGGATTAACTCTGGTGACACAACACATCACAACTTTATTTATATTAAACATTTCAAGTGTTTACCGTTATTTTATTACCTATTTGTTACATGATCATCTGTATATTAACGGTTTGCTATATTTGTTTTCTTTACATACTTTTACTTCTTTATTATAGTGAAACGTGTATATTTTGTTTGCTAAAAACAAAATATACACGTTTATTATCTTAAATGTAAATAATTAAAAGATCAGTAAGAATTAATAAAATGAGTTTTTTTTTTTTAAATTAAATAATTAACCTACAGTTGACCAATGAAAAAAATAATCAATAATAATAATAATAATAATAATGAGAAGTTAAAACCAATATAAAAAAAAAGAATAAAATTATTATTATTAAGACCAACAGTGGTCCTATAATAGTAACAATAAAATGATTATAATACTGCGAGTTAAAAGCAATAAAAGAGGTAATAATACCAATTTTAAAAATGTATAATAATAATAAGACGCGAGATAAAACCAATAAAAGTTGTAAGAATAAAATCTGATAAAAATTAAGACCAACAGTTGATTAATAAGAAATACTAAAATAATACATGCAAGTTAAAAGAAATAAAAGTAGTAAGAATAAAATAAAGACCATCAATTGACAAATACAAAATAAATAATAATAATAATAATAATAATAATAATACACAGTTAAAACCAATAAAATTGGCAAGAATAAAATTAATTAATTAATTAATTAAGATCAGCGCAGCTAAAAAGGAATATATTGAGTTTTAAAGAACGACTGCGCTGCAGCAGACCGAACATAAATATTCACACAGTAACAAACAGCTGGAGACGCATGTTGTGCGACAGGAAGCGGCCGCACCTTTGCCCTGCCACACGGACAGCATGCTGTTCTCGTAGCTGTGGCTGAACGGCCGCTCGGCGACCGGCTCAAAGTCACGGGTGTAAACTCGTCCGCTGGGAACAGAGTAGCAGCACTGACACATGCAGGTGTGGTAACGCAGGCGGCCCTCGTCCAGGTACGGGTGGGAGAGCGCGTCGCTGCCGGAGATACGTTTGGCCTGGACATAAAAACACGGAGGAGTTGAAGACGACAAAAAACACAAACATCAAAAACACAACGAATCAGCCAGCGCGAGAACTCACCGGGTCAAACACCAACATCCGGCAGAGCAGGTGCACCGCCTCGTGTGTCGCGCCGTCAGACAGCATGTAGAGCACCGACAGCGACGGCTGAAAATACAATAAATAAATAAAGTCTCACATCCCATCATGCATCTTACCCAGAGACCTGCTGTAGGACTTTCAAAATAAATAAAAAAAGTTAATATTTGGGTATATTTGTTTTTATTTGCAGGACGACTTTGTTCAGCAGATTAAGAAAACAAATCTGCTCTTATTCTAAATTTAGAAAAAGTAACTTTCCCTTCTCGGGATCAATAAAGTATTTTGTCTCATGTGACAGATCCCCATTAAACAGATTATTTAATGTTATTATATCACAGTAAAGTCTGGCCTCATGTTACTTTACATAAGTAAACTGTATGTTGCAGGAGCTGGGATTTAAGAATTGTTTGTTTGTTTGTTGTGCATTTGACATTAAAGCCTTTAAATCTGTTAATAAAACTGATTAAATGAGCTCCAAGCTGTAAACAACAGATTTTATATTTGGGAACACATCAGCTCGATAATCGCAAACAACCAGTCGAGGTATGAGATCAGGTATCATCTCCAGTTAATTAGAAATGTAGATATGTATTAAATATAATATTTTATCCCAGTTTTTTAACTTGATGTGTAACAGACCTAAAAAAACTGAAGCTAAGCAGCTGATTTGTTGTTTATCAAATGTAAATAAAAAAACACCAAAAACAACAGTATTCCAGCGTTATATATATCGGCCTCTCTGCTCTACGAGTGTCAGATTTAGATCTGCACCTGAAGGCAACATTTCTGCAGTGCGTTCTGTGCGAGCAGACCACACAGTCACGTACCGGTTTGTGCGGCCCCCTCAGGATGTGGGCTCTGGCTCCTTCGCAGGCCGACGCCAGGGCGGACAGAGGAGGCGTTCCCAGCAGGTCTGTGATCAGATCCAGCTGCAGGAGAGTGTGTTAGAGACAGAGCTGCACCAGAACCACACACACACACTTTCCTCACATCATATGCATGAGCTGCTCGTGATTTAATGCTGACAGGCAGCGAGCATCAGCAGTGATCCGGAATATTTTCACATCTAACTCAGTGCATTAAGAGGCTCATTCGACCAAATAAGCTTATTTTGTTTGTCGAGTTTGAATGAAGTATGTTTTAAAAACACATAAATAATACATGCGAGTTAAGACCATAAAGAAGTAGGAATACAATTTTTAATAATTTAAAAGATCAGCAAGAATTAATAAGACGTGTGAATTAAAAAAATATATATATTATAATAATCAAGACCTACAGTTGACCAATAAAAAAGGAATACACGAGTTACCAATAAGAGAATAAAATAATAATAATTATTAAGACAGTTATTAACAGTTGTCCTAAAATAATAATAATAATAATAATAATAATAATAATAATAATAATAATAAGAAGAAAATAATTATAATACTTGCCAGTTAAAAGTAATAAAAGAGGTAAGAATAAAATAATAAGACCAACAGATGACAAATAAATAAAATAAGTAAAATAAGTAAAATAAAATAAATAAAATAAATAAAATAAATAAAATAAATAAAATAAATAAAATAGCAACAGTTGATTAATAATAAAACAAACACTTCTTCGAGCAGAAATACCGGCTGTGATATCAAATATTCTGTGAGCGATCATGTCACCTGGTTACCAGATATACGAACCACATATCTGGAAGAAACTCCCGGAAAACTTATTTTAAATGAAGGCTGAAGACTTCCTTCTTACACGGCAACAAGTCTAATTCTATTCTACTGTTTTTAATTGAATTTAAATGTCATTTTATAATGTGCGTGAATGCTTTTAATATTTATGTAAAGCACTTTAAATGCTGCGTTGTTGAAATGTGCTGTATAAATAAACTCGCCTTGCTCAGCCCGGAGCAGGTAACTGTACGTGGAAGAGTTACGGATGTAAAAAGCAGACTTCACCTAAAGAGAAAACCTTTAAAAGCGAGATCTCCGCGACGGCGCTCACAGTTGGGCAGATATTGGACCCGACCTCACCTGCTGGATGGGGCTCTGAGCCTGGAAGAGGATGCGTCGTCCCAGCAGCTCGGCGAAGATGCAGCCCACAGACCAGACGTCGATGGCCGAGCCGTAGTGTCTGCAGCCCATCAGCACCTCCGGCGCTCTGTAGTACTGCGTCACCACCTCCTGGGTCATGTGACGGGACGGGTCGGGCTCCTCCACGCGCGCCAAGCCGAAGTCACAAATCTAAACACAGATAAAAATCATAGAATTTAAAAGTTGGCCATTGCAATGTTTAGGATTAACAGAGCAACTTGCACAGCTCACTACAAAAGTTCAATTAAAATAATAATTTATTTATGCAGAGGGAAATTACCACGCAGAAGTCGCAAATATAAAAGATCTAAAATAACCATCATGAAACTATCTTAAATTACAAATACAATAAAAGTCTAAAATAATATAAATCAACCTGAAATAAAAATGTAAAGAAAAATAATAATATCTTAAAATATTAAAAAACAACTCAAATTAAATAAAAATCTGAAATAATCTCGAGCTCAAAAAACATAACAAAATAAATCGAGAATAACTAAAGTAAAACAAACAAATTATCTTAAAATACAAAAATGTAAACTAACCAAAAATAATATAGAATAACTCAAATAAAAAGAATATTCAAAAATAACATAACCGAAAATAAAATCGAAAATAATCTTAAATAAATCTAAAATAAAACAATCTAACCTAAAATAAAAAGATAATTAAAAGAATTACTGCTGCCATATGGGATCACAGTCAGATTGTGTTCTTGGTCTCAGAAATAAACTCGGAAGCGTTTCTCAAAAAGCAGAAAGATCGTGAGCAGGTGACCTTGAGCAGGCAGTTGCTGTTGACCAGCAGGTTTCCAGGTTTGATGTCTCTGTGCAGGATCCCAGCAGAGTGCAGGTACTTCAAACCTGAGCCCCAAAACAACAACAACCACCTTCATCATCATCTTCATCACGATACACATTTATCTCAAATATATTTCAGCTACACACACCCTGTCCTCTCGTACTAACCAGCATGTTTAGTAAAGAAATTAAGCTTCAGATTGTATTTTAAATTAAACTCCAGAAAATAAGTTAATTGTCCAACAGCTATAAATGTGAACTGGAAAAACTGCATGAAATCAGAGTTACAGGGTTTAATAAGGTTAAAAAATTAAACAGAGTTTAATCTCAGATCAAATGTGCGTTAAAGGGTCTTAATCAGTGTAATGTTAAATGTGCGTTTCTTTGTTTCTTGTCTTAAATATTGCTGTGATGCAAGACAAATGTCAGACTTGATCTGAAAATAATGCTTTCGTATTTTTATGCTCTTATTGTGAAGGCTAGAAGGCCAGATTTGACTCTAACATTTCCTGCATCTCATTATTTTATACATCACTGGATATTATTACAGCGTCGCTCACAACTAGTCGAAACAATTCCATAAACTAATTAATTGAAAGAAAACTAAGTGAGTTACATTTTTTTAAGTCTCCGGTTCCAGCTTCTCCAAGTGAATATTTTCAGAAATATATTACATATATTGTTTTAATATATATTATTGATCCCAAGGGGGGAATTTAAATTGTCAGTTTCTCCATTTCAAAATAAAATTAAAATCTCTCTATATATGTATATACATAGAAGTTACAGTAAAAATGTGCACATTGTACTACAATATATAACAATATGTACACACACACACACACACACACACACACACACACACACACACACACACACACACACACACACACACTAATGCTGAAAATGGCATCGATACACAACAATATTGAAGTATTGCAGATTCTACAGATTAGATGGAATATATAATTTTGGGCGCTCACAGGCGTGAAATATGTAAGTCAATTAAAAATCTTTGAGTTTTGGACAAAATATGATTTTTATATTTGAAAACATCTCCTTCGGGACATGTGCCGGACATTTTCTGATATGTTATAGGCTTTACAGTCGACATGGAAAGAAACCAGTCAGTTGCAGCCACACACACAAACACATTTTAAAACCACTACGAATACGCTTCACGGCCTTTGAAGCTGGAAGCAGTCCGCTCACCTCGGAGGATCTGATAGAGGAAGACCTTGATGTGGTCGGTGGTGAGAGGCTGAGGAGACACGATCACTTTGTGGAGGTCGCTCTGCATCAGCTCTGTAATCACGTAGCTGCGGGGCGGTTTGCTGTCAAGGAAAATAAAACCCTCACACACGGACTGACCTCTGCCTACATGAACACGATGCTTCTCTGAGGAGCAGCGGTGTCAGTAGAACAGAAGGAGCCTCGTGTTTTATTTTTATATTCACGGGTGCGTCGCCTCACATCTGCAGCGATGAGCTGGATTTAGACCAGAGAGCGAGAGGCTAAATGAAGAAAAAGGACATGAGGGACAATTAAAAGAAGAGAAACTGGGACAGAAGACGCGAAGAAGCAAATGTAAGATTAATGAGACGGTGTTCTGGAAATAGAAGCGAATACTGTAAGATTATAAAGTGGGTGTTCAGGACCGGTGTAGCTAAAAAAACAAACAAACAACGAAGGCAAAGCTTGAAAAAAAAAGTTGGATTTTCTCTGAGATTAAAATCGTAGATTTACAAGAAAAAAACCTTGAAAATTCTCAGACTAAAGCTACAAATTTATCGTAAAAAAAAACAGACAAATAATGTTTTTTTAAATGAAATTGCTTCACTTTTTAAAGTTGGATCGACCTCGTCTCCCCAGACGGGATACTGCGGTAATGTACGCTGCGGAGAGCAAAATATATAAAATATATTATTTATTTATGTTCATGAGAGAACATGAGAGAAAGCGCGTACATCTTTCAGGACCTTCGCTCAGATGCCATCTTTATTATAAAAACTAAATTCAGACGGCAGCTGACGTTATCGCGGTTTTGCTAAAAACAATTCCACAGATTTGTGAATTTATAGTCGCAGAGAATATTTAAGTGTTTTTTCTCAAAAATGTGTGTGTATTTTCTCGTAAATGTACAACGTTAAAAAATAATTTCTCTCGTAGAATTTGTTTTTCATCATTAATTTACGGCTTTAATCTTGGAAATTCAGAGCTTCTTCTCTTATTACCCCTCTTCCCCAGCGCTGTAATTATTAATTTTTTTATACAGATAGTGGCCCTAATATGCCGTCGTATATATTAATTTTTAAAGGATACATTTCCTCAAAGCAGTCGATTTGTGGAGGCTGCAGAATGTCCAGAGCTGACAAAACCTGCAGAGACAGAAAAAGCATTTTCTTTTAGTCCATCTTTGATCTCAGCCACTACAAACATCACGTTTCCTCTTCGTCTGCTCGTCATTACATTGTCGTGTTTGAAGAAGCAGAGCATCCTCAGCTCTCTGAAGACCCTCTTACAGGAAACCAGGTTCTGGAAGACATTAGGCATCTTCTTCAAAGCCACTTTACGACCGTCACGTGGATCCGTAACGGACCTGAAGGAGAGAGAATCACGTAGTTTAGATTCAGTCAGCATCTTCGCTGCTCTTCTGTAGTTTGACAAACAGGAAGTAAAAACTGCAATTAAATTTGATAATTAATTGTTTGTGGTATTTTCAAACATTTTCTTCTTCCATCTTAACAAATGTGAGGATTTGCTGTTTTTCTTTGTCGAATATTAAAAGGATTCAAGAAACATTTATTGTCATTCAGTCCATTTACACAAACACAAACAGCAGAACATTCCTTTAGTGCATTTTTCTAAATTTGCATCAGGAGGAATGTAAACCATAAAGAAAAATAAAGTCAATATTTGTGGGTGGTTGGTTGTTCATCTGACATTTTGAAGACCTTGGGAAGACCTGTGAATTTATGAAGGACATTCATTTTTATTTATAGCTTTTAATTCTTGATTGCGGTGCTTTTTGAATTTTATATCCAGTAGTTTGTTTGAATTAATTTGATCCTTTTTACATTTATGTTTGTAATTATGTGAAATACATGAAATGTTCTTTATTTTCCTTTATTGACTACAAAACCCACGTTTCATTTCATTATTATTGTCTATTTGTATGAGTGAAATATATTGAATATTCGACAACACAGAAATTATGCTAAACGCTACGGTACGCTTTCACCAGGGGTGCATGCGTTTCCATTTTTAGTATTTAATATAATGCAAAACACAAGTATGATCCTCAAGAATGTGTTTACCAGACAACACCGAATGCGCCATAACCGATGGGGCGGTCTGGCTCCATCTCTGCAGGGCTGGGCACCTCGCTGGCCGGGTTGCTGTAGGGCTGAGGCACCGCCGCTCCGCCGCCAGCGCTTCCTCCGAGAGCCGTGGGGTGACGGGGAGTCCCGGCCGGGGCGGTGGGCCCAGTCAGGCACGGCGTGGCGCTGAGCCCCGTGGAGGGGGCTCCGCAGGAGGAGTTGACACAGAAATACTTGTGGCCCAGCTCAGATCCCGGAAACAAGTCTCCGCAAACGGTCTGGCGGCCGGCGCCGTGAAATGCCATCGCTCCTCTCACCAAACCCCCAGAAACACTTTGTCCGCTCTGTCTGCACCAAGCTGCTGCTGCACGCTAGGCGCCGAGGAAACACGGCTCCTCGCTCAGCATGGTCCCAAAGTCTCCTGTGTGCAGACAGGGAAGACCGTTTAGAAACAAATTCACCTCAAAGCATTTTCCTGTGAGAGTTCAGGCTCGTTTGGTGGCATAGTTTAGCAGAGTGGGTCAAATATGCTAAGAATGTCTCCTGTAGTTTGACATGCTGTAAGAACCACTGCAGCAGAGAATTAATCTGCAACTCATTTAGATAATTAATCGTTTGAGGTACTTTTTCAAACCCAAAA
Organism: Bovichtus variegatus; assembly: GCA_943593645.1. Lineage (NCBI taxonomy): Eukaryota > Metazoa > Chordata > Actinopteri > Perciformes > Bovichtidae > Bovichtus > Bovichtus variegatus. Next base: position 1,196,703 of record CALSCE010009415.1, on the reverse strand, counting down.
TACCAAACATTTGCAGGTTCTAACTTTGCTAAATATTGAGAATCTTTGGTAGTTTAGACACAGATTCATTCACTTTAAGAAACTTAACTGGCGACAGTCTTTCAGTGTCTTCTTCACATTCCACAAGCTTTTTAAAATTCTACTTTCTACTATTTTCCACCAGATTCAGCCTTTTTCTCATGTTGCACTATGGGACAAATACAAGGCTTCCTGCACAAACAATAAAAATGCATCAAAATCAATGTTTTTAAATCATTAACATAATGATGTTGGTTAAAACGTTTAAATAAAAGTGGAAGATGATAATATAGATATTTTTTTTGGCTATTTTTTTTTTTTTTTAAAACGCAGACATTTTTACAACTTTTTTCAAAGTTATTTAGGAGGCGGTATGAAGTAAAAAACGTACAAGAGCAATGATTACTATGGATTATATGAAATATAAAGTTAAGATAAATATACAAACTCTTTACTGTAAACTTTTGCACATCCCCTTTCTAAAACAAAACAATCATATTGTACATATTACAGTAGGTTTTTCATATTTTTAATGTAACCTTTTCTATTCTGCATTGATGTCCTTGACTTTAGCAGTATTTAATCTGTATTTTTATTACCTTTTATTATGTTTATTGTATGCGCCAAAGGCCAAAGTAAATTCCTTGTACGTGAAGAACCTACTTGGCAATAAATCTAATTTTGAACAAATACAAATGCAGACTGTGCACATACATATATATGTGTATATATATATATAGCCAGTAATTTACAGTCCAGAAAAAGGTGATTTAACGGTAAGAAATTGTGCAGGAATGAGGATTACTATGGAAAATATAAAATACAAATAGTATATATATATATAAATATATAAATAATATGTACAAATAAACGTTAAAAGCCTGAAAAATGTCGGTGACAGCTCACATAAATTCATGTAAAGGTGGCTAACAAAATCACAGATTCAGAGACTTTAGTCTGATTTAAAGTTTCCTTTTTTGTTCGTCTTACCTGGTTAATTAGTGAAGCTGCTCGGATGCTAACAGGATCCGGCTAGCTAAGTTAGCTAAAGATGGTCCAGCGACGACTCTAAAATATTTAAAAATGAAATGTTCCACTCGATGATAACCTCAGACACACAAGCTGCAGATTAATCCCCACTAACACGAGCATGTGCATCAATGTTATTGGCCTTTTTAGTTTAAAATTAATGTTTTAAAAAAACAGCTAGCTCCCGTGCTAACCAGCTGTTCGTGCTAATACCCGATGATGACCCACATAACTATCATTGGTCGGGTTCAGTGACCTACATATTCAAAAATAAAGCATTTCCGTGGTAATTCAATTTACAAACATGCAAACAAAACCTCGTTTAAATTAAAAAAGGCATGGCACGGAAACTAAGTGAAAAAAAGGCCGAAAAAAGCCGAGTTTAGATGCGGGTCTCCGAAGCTCCTACCCTGGCTAGCCGACCAGCTAGCTGCAGCTAGCTTTGGGACTGCCTGCTAGCTGGCCATCGCGTCGTAAAGTCCGCCGAACAAGCGTCCCATAAAGGCAGATTCTGGTGTTTTCTGGATGAATATATATCATCCAGGAGGCCCTCTGGTGTTCAGCGTTATTTTGTAAAGATCTCTGGTCGCTTTTACAGCAGCTAGCTGGCTAGCTTGTTAAGTAGGAGGAGCTGGAAGAGCGGCCGGGTGGGGGAGGGTGATGCTGTTCAGCCCGCTGTAAACAATGCTAACGTTAGCTTAAAGCTAGCACTAATACTAAGTCCGAGTGCTAATACTACACTGTAAAATACTGTTACAGTGAAAGTACTAATACTACACTGTAAAATACTGTGTTACAGTAAAAGTACTAATACTACACTGTAAAATACTGTTACAGTAAAAGTACTAATACTACACTGTAAAATAATGTGTTACAGTACAAGTATTAATACTACACTGTAAAATACTGCGTTACAGTATATAAGTACTAATACTACACTGTAAAATACTGTGTTACAGTACAAGTACT
>CALSCE010009415.1:1177847-1192291 GCA_943593645.1 Bovichtus variegatus | reverse complement strand
CACACACACACACACACACACACACACACACACACACACACACACACTTTTAAAATAGGTAAACTTACTTATTTATTACAGAAATATTGGGATGTAGTATAAATTATGATATTATGATATGATCACTTTCAAGGTTCCTAAACCAAATATTTCCAGACTTTTGTCATCACATCTAAATTGTTACTGAATTATAAGTTTACAGATTTCCTTTAAACGCACAGCAATCAATGTATATTATCACTTTGTTGACCAGCTGTTCATGTTAGATTTGATTGTGTGTTGTGTTCAAATCTGACGACGATCGTTTCATTTCAAATATTAAAAGATTTTTGGTTAACTTGAGTGATTGTGTAGGTGAAACACCAGATGTTGTTTAAAACAAGCATTTTTCAAAAGGGAAATTCACATTCTGCAGTACACACAGCGCATATTATAGCTCCTTCACAATAAAAGCCTCCTGTTGACTCGCCGGTGGAACACTTTTCATATGATAAGAGTGAAACTAAACTCACAATCCCTGAAACTTTAGTAGCTTTTGTTAGTAAAAGCTGAACTTCTGGAGACGTGTCCTGCGACTTACTGCGGTTGCAGAGGTGACAGGCGTGGTGCTGCGACTGGTTGTGGACCCTCATGTGGTCGGTGATGTACGCAGCAGACAGCAGCTTCCCGCAGATGTGACACGGCACCTTCTCCTCGTGACGCACCAGGTGAGCGCGGAGACGATCCCGCGTGGCGAACGCTGACGTGCACGTCTGTGGGGGAAGAAGAAGACGTGCACGGATAAGATCAGATAAAGCTTTATTTACACGGAGTAAAGACACAAACACAGTATGGATCCAATGTATCAGTGTATACTTTCAACATTATCTATAAGTTCAATTCTGAACTGTTTATAGATCAATAAGCAGATAAAGACGTCGGAAAAATCACTTTTTTAAGATCCTGCAAATACAGTTTTGCCTTAAAGCAGATTATTGCCCAACACAACTGCAACCACAGATATTATAGAATAAATGATTCAATATACACAATGCATATCATCATATGATTAATCCTAATTATGACCAAAAGGGAAATATTGTCAACACAAAAAGGTTCAAAAAGCAAGAAGAAGAAGAACGTTTAAAAAAGACCTGAGAGATAATTCTTCTAAACGTCAAATAAAAAAATTATATATATATATATATATATATACATATATGATAATAATAAACAATTTCACATGTTTGTTTTATTGTAATATTTAATTTCCCCTGACAGCACTTTAGTTCTACAGCAAAAAATATCGGGGAGGGAAAATATTCTGAGAAAAACTCTGAATTTCCAAGATTAAAGTCGTAAATTTATGAGAAAGAAACTCGGATATTCTCTGAGATTTGTCACAAAATTATGTTTTTTTTGTTTTTGTCAAGGAAACACGTCGCTCCACTATGCAAGGTCGGATCAACCTCATCACAAAAAAAACAACTATATTTGTGATTAAAATCTCAGAGAATCTTTAATGTTTTTCTTGCAAATGTATGATTTTATAATCTCAGAATATTCAAGTTTTTCTCTCCTAAATTTACGACTTTAATTCTGAAATTCTGATTTATTTCTCGTAATATTACCCCGCTCATATCAGAAACAGAGCCCGAGAGATAATTCTTCTTGACATCAAATACACGATTTCAAATGCGTTTGTAATATTTAATTTCCACTTACAGCACTTCAGTTCTGCGACGGCCTATCAGTGCCGTTGTAGGTAAAACGTTTCCCAAATTAAAGTCGCAAATTTACGAGAAAGAAACTCCTCGACTTCATATTATTATTAATCTTTATTATTTTTTTTTTTTTTACCTACAATGGCTCGAACAGCCATCACACAGTTCTGCACATTTAAAAAAACTTTTATTTGTTAAACTCATGGCTTCCTTTATCATACGTCTTTTAATTACAGTTTCAGATCGACGTGTAATAAGAAACGGGAAGATGATTATTTGTGTCCCGCCTCAAGTTCCACTTTTACTAAAAACACCATCATTATCATCATCATGGTCTATATGATTCACAAACCCATATTGGTAGAACTCCAGAAAACAGACAGATGAAGACGTTACCGTGCACTTGAACGGTCTCTCTGTAGAGTGCACCTGTCGGACGTGGCTGTTGAGGTGGTCCGGCCTGAAAACACAACGAAGCCGGTCATTACGAACAGAAACACCTTGTCCACGCGCATATTTCTGAATGCTGCGTCATGCTTTGAGAGTCTCTTTACACACACATGGTACAATGGTTACAGCGAGCGGACGACGTAATGAGACACTTCAATGAGAACAGAAGGAATCTGCAGACATTGGTCAAACAAAGCGGAAGCTTGGCATCAAAATGAGAAAGATTTAAGGAGGAAACGCTTCCTGTTGCACATCGTGTTCGTACTCAAGACCCAGCTTTACTTTAGCTTTTCATTCCATTTAATGTCTTTAGAAAAGTGTTTTTATTATTCACAAAGTTATGTGTGGCTATGTCTCTGGATTGGGAGGGTACTGGTATTTAATTAATTAATACACAAAAAACAAAGTTAGATATATTTTTTTATTATCATTTATTTATTTAATTATTATTATTATTTTTTTAAATTTAATTAATTAATTAATTAATTAATACACAAAAAACAAAGTTGTATATATTTTTTTAATTATCATTTATTTATTAATTATTTATTTTTTAAATTTAATTAATTAATTAATTAATACACAAAAAACAAAGTTATATATATTTTTTTATTATAATATATTTATTAAATTATTCATTTTTTTTCTGTGCAGCACGTTGTGTAACCTTTTTGTGTATGAGACGTGCTCTATAAATAAAGTTTGATTGATTGTAGGTTAAAAAGAAAAATCACTAAATACAGAGCCGGGGTAATATTCAGAGAAACATTGTACATTTACGAGAAATAAAATGGGAAAAATTGTGTGTTTTTTATATATTTTTTTTTCTAAAAAGGAACCACTTGGCTTGACTTTGTTGCATCGACCTGATCACGCACGCACGCTGCGTCTCGTGTCTTCTGCTGCAGTGGAGGACGTATCAAATGATACTTCTTATATCCAAAGTAGTGTAGTAGTAATAGTATGTCACCATTAAATTCACGCAGACTTTAACATACAGCCTCTTTGGACGACATGTAATAGCTCAGAAAATGGTGTTTAAATCACTAAATTATCACCTTTTAATACTTTGTCAGACACGAGGACAACAGGTCTCAGTATCTGCCGTCTAATTAAAAAAAAAAAGGGAAAACTTGAATAATCTCTAAGATTTAAGTCGTGAATTTGTGTAAAATATATATATTTTTTCAAGAAACCAATTTGCAGACGCCCAGAATCGACATATTATTATCAAAAGAGACATTATTCAGAAGAAAGCAACATAATGATGAGTGTGTTTATGTTTTACGTACAAAACTATTTCACATTTGCCGTCTGAATCATTCTGCTTTAATCTCAGTTAAAGTTCTTATCGAAGGAAAGAACGTGAAAATAAAAGCGGCGTTGTACCGAGAGAAGGCCTTGGCGCAGTGAGGACAGACGTAGGGTTTCTCCACGCCGCCCTGGTGCGAGCGCACGTGGTAGCTCATGCGGTCTTTCCTCTTGAAGCGCTGCTGGCAGATGGGGCAGGAGTACGGCTTCTCGTCCGAGTGCGACAGGCGGTGGCGGTTGAGGTGGTACACGTCTCTGAAGGCCTTCCCGCAGGCCTCGCAGGCGTGGTTCTTCCTCACCTGGTTGGTGCCGGGGTTGGGGTTTGGATTCTGTGGAGCCGCAGCAGAGAAGTGAAGAACATTTGTCACTTTTTACTTCAATATGCCGGAAAGAGAAAACATCATTCTTTCTAAAACTTTGAAAACAAGAGAACATTTCTACGAGCCTGTAAAGTTGTTTTACTCCTGCAAACATCATTGATTTGTATTCTATTTTCTGTCCAGTCTCCCCCTCACGTCATGTGCACACTTAACCCTGCAAAAGCTTCTTACAGTTTGAAAATAACCTGTGGACGGCAGAGGAAATAAAGATGCTTTTGTCCTCAGGTATGTTTTGTAATATCAACAGAAGCCTCACTCGGGTTAGTTTGGTCTGTCATTTGTCAAAAATGTATAAAACAGTGAATGCATAAGGAATACATTTTGTTTTCCAAGTTATTCTTTGAGTGTAACCTCAGCTTCTATAACCAGTGTGTAATAAAGTGTGTGTCCAAAACACACACATTCAGAAATGTCTCCTGTGGAACACATTAAAGCAGAATGTAATAAAGTCTTTCTATGAGTTCAGCTTCACATCTGGAGCTCTGCATCACAACTGAACTTTTACTGTTTTCATCACATTTTCTCCTGTTTGGGTCAAACACATGCTGTTTCCATGGTTTCCTGCTCAAACTATACAAATGCATCAAAGTCAATGTTGTTGATAATTATTCTCACATCTCACTGTGGAGACATAAAGACACTCTGAGCTTTTAGTAAACACAGAATCTTTACATAAAGACACTCTGAGCTTTTAGTAATTTGTGGGGTTTTTTTGTTGATAAAAAAACAACGATGGTATATAAAAGTTAAAATACACAAAATAAATGAATATTTGTATTTATGATCAGGACTGATGTTGGTTAAAATATTGGACTCAGTGAAAGTGGAGATTAATATTAATATATAATATTTAATCGCAGTTTTAGGAAGGGAACTTTTTATTTATTTTTTATCTGACACTGCACAAAAAATAAAAATGTTGGTGATAATCCTTAAAATATCACACTGTGGAAACAATGCTGTTATGATTTCATATACAGAAAATAATAAAAAAATCTTTATGTAAACAAACATTTAAAAGGGTTAAAATTCAGAATTTTTTTAATTAAATTTGGTTTGAAAAAAATCCATGAAAGTGGAAAAAAATATTAAAATATAATATTTTTATGCAATTTTTTTTGACGTGAACATTCTTGTCCTGTAAGCACATCAGAGGTTAAAAAATAAAATAAAACTCCTTTAATGCCGTCACTGACCTCCATGCGCATGAACCCACCTGCTCCAGGGAGCCCACGACAACAACAGCTGCCTGGACGGGTTGAGGCGGCGCAGCCATGGTTACCGTTGCCTGGGCGATGGACACAGACACCGGCAGGCCCTCTTGGTTGGCGTGCTGCTGCTGACCGAGCTGGGGGAGGGCGTCCGGGCCGGCGCTGTGGGGAAGTGAAGGCTGCTGGGGGGGCAGGGTGAGGTGGAGGAGGGACAGAGGCACCGTCTGCTTCTCCCCCCGTCCTCCCTCCGCCTTCCCTCCGTCCTCCTTCTCCCGGGCGGCGCGGTCCTTCATCTTGATGCCCGTGTGCACCGACTGGTGGCGCCGCAGGTTGTAGCTGTTCTTGAACTCCTTGTTGCAGGTGGCGCAGATGTGGGCCGGCCGGCTCGGCTTGGAGGCCGGTTTCACTGACGGAGCAGAATCACAGTTTGTCTTGTGATCATTCAGGGAAAAATTTATCCTGAATAATAATTAGAAACTTAAGCAAAACAAAACAGAGCTAATGGAGACGCCCACCTCGAAATACATCAAGAGCAACACAGAAACAGAAACAAAAACAGAAACAGAAATGAACTGAAAGCTCGTCTTTATCATCTGCAACATACGACACAGAAAAGATCCTCACGCTTTTATATCTTCACGCTTTTATATCCTCACACTTTTATATCTTCACACTTTTATATCCTCACACTTTTATATCTTCACACTTTTATATCTTCACGCTTTTATATCTTCACACTTTTATATCTTCACGCTTTTATATCTTCACGCTTTTATATCCTAACACTTTTATATCTTCACGCTTTTATATCCTAACACTTTTACTTCCACTTTCTCCCACAATTGTTATTTATCCAGCTGCCAAAACTTTATCATGATTTTCTATTTTTTGTGTTTTTATCTTTAACTTAATTGTCGTTAGATATTTATCTTGTGCTTGTTCCAGCATTTATTATATATATATTATATATTTATATATATATATATATATATATTATATTTATATATTGTATTTCATTATATTTTGCACTTTTTATCCATTTTAAATCCAACATTTTGTTCTTGTTTATGTACCTGCTGCTTCATATCCAGTTCTCATGTTTTCTGATTTATATTCATTGCTCTGTAAATATTTTAACCTGGAAAGCGCTATATAAATAAAGTTATTATTATCATTAATATAACACACGAGGGAATGTGTTATATAAAGTTACGTAGTTTCGCACGCTTCACACTAACATGAACACACAACCACTGACATTTAGATTCAATGTTTTTAAGACGTGATAAATAAATAGATTTTAACTTTTACATTTCAATCAGGTTTATAGATTTGTATTTTCAATATACCTTCCTGAAAATATGGCAAACCGTCCTTGATAAACAGACGACGACCTTCAATAAAAGTCTCTCTTAAAGGGACAGTTCACCCCAAAATCAAAAATACATATTTTTCCTTGTTTTGGTGTTGAGTTGCTGAGCGTTCGACGTCAAAGCGGAAAAAAAATACATTTAAAAAAACTCAACAGTCTCTTTCATGACTGAGCAGATAATTCATCTTTTTAAAATGAATATTAAATAGTACTGAAGCTGGTCAACAGGAGAATTCATGTTTTTTGCCATTAATTGCATGATTAGTTTTATATTAAGGCTGCAACTAAAGATCCTTTTCATCATCGATTAATAATAATTAATAACAATTTTCTCAATTAATCGATCATATCCATATCTTCTGTAATCAGAGTACAGTAACTGTATTTCTGGCCTTTAAAATATAATTGTTTTCTATGTAATTGATTTTATTCAGGTTGTTAAATGTTATCCTGATGCTTTTCTCTGCTGATGTGTTTAAAATGTGCAGTATAAATAAAGCTGCCACAGTATTATCCACTGTCTCAGTGCATATACGAGATATATATTCCCCAAAATTCTGATGTTACAAAGCAGGTGGAGTCCAATCAGGGATGTGCGTGTGATTACTCTCTCTGTCCACATGTTTCCTGTCAGCAACTACCCAAAAAGGCCACAAATACATGTCCTGAGGAAGCTTCCCTCACCAGGCAGCGGCTCCTCGCTCAGGGCGGCGGTGTCGACGGTGGACGGCGGCGTGACGATGTGCTCAGCTGGAGGACTCTGGGCCGAGCCGGTGAGCTCCGGCAGCAGCTCAGACTGCAGAGGCGTCTCCGCTTGACTCTGAGTCGACGGCGTCTGCCAGAAATGAACAGGAACACACAGTTTATCTGCCAATATTCACACAGTCTATAATCCATTTTGTGCAGAAGAAACAAGCTGGTTTCTGAAGATAAACACCGTGTGTGTCATCAAAGTGTTGGTCCTGCCAGGATTATAGAACTGCCACCAACGGGCGGCCAGGATGAGGTGAGATATCAGCGACTTAGGTTTAGAGTTCGTCTCAATTATTGCCAACTATTTAAAAATCGATTAATCGTTGTATTCATTTTTCATCCAGCCTCTTAAATGTGGAGGTTTGCTGCTTTTCTCTGTTTTAGGTCATATTAAAGTGACAAAACAAGACGTTTAAAGACATATAACCTTGGACATATTCATCATTTTCTCACATTTCATAGACCAAACGTTTATTGATTAATGGATAATGAGAGTTATCTCTATTAGAAATTAAACTACCTTGCCGTATATAAAGTATTTACAATGAGCTCAACCTTAACCAGATACATTAAAGTGATGAACAATAGTGAAATACTATAATATAATATATATTATTCTGCTTTTACTTTTGGTACTTTAAGTATATTTTGATGCTGATACTTTTGTATTTTACTTTAAATCTTTAAAGAAGCATTCAGGTCCTTTATTGAAGTAAAATTACTAATACCACACTATAGAATACTTGACTAATCTAGTAGTCGACTAAAAGTTGTATTTTTTTTTTATATATTAATAATCTGAAGCCATAAAGTTGGATGCAGAGCATTAAAAAGTTAAATATTTACCTCTGAGATGTAGTGGAGTAGAAATATAAAGTTGCACAACATGGAAATACTCAAGTAAAGTACAAGTAAGTAGAAGTAGTTGAGTAAAAGTACTTACGTTACTTTCCACAACCTGGTAGGGGACATGTTTACCTCCAATCTGCCCAGGTGGGGAACCAAAAACCAGCCTCACCCTGACCCCTCTGTGACCCCCACACCCCCACCCCCCCATGCATGTCAAACACCCCCCTCCTCCTCCTCCACCACCTCCACCTCAACCACAAAACACCCAAAGCAGCTCCAGCATGAATTAAGACTTACCTGAAAGAGGAAATTACTCCAGGAGGTATCCATGCTGAACACCGGGGACCAAGAGCCAAGCACCCCGGGAGCAAAGAGGCAAAGAGGGGAGGGAGGAGGGAGCGGAGCCCAGGAAGAAACGCTCCAACTGCTGCTATGAAAACACAATCTGAGGCCTGTATCTCTTATCTACCTGCCCGGGTTAATTAATGAAAAGTATATAATGACATCGGACGATATACATCAGCGAACACTTATGAGTGATTCGGCTGCTATGAGTTATGAATTATTAATCTTATGGCGATAAACAAGAGGCTTTTTGTAAATGCGACAAAATGGTTCATGCTTGCTTTAATGGTGCATTTTTTTTAATTATAATTTGCTTATGTCTACTGTCATTAAAAAATGTGGTGAATTGCATGCAAAATAGCGATTATTTTTATACAGAAGATGATGTTGTGCTAATCATAGCAGCTGTTTTTATTTTTGCGATAGCTCCGGGGGAAAAAAGGCCGCAGCGTCGGATCCCAAGCCTCGGCGTTGCGTACAGCTCGTCCCCTAACTAGAGAGCTCCTGGTCGGCCGTGGTCCATGGCTCCGCCTCGGTGTTTCGATCGACAGGATGACATCTTTCTCTTTTTTTCAAAACTCTCTCTCCCTCTCTCTCGCCCTCCCTCCCTCTCTGTCTTTCTTCCTTTTCTTTTTTTATCTCTCCTTCACCCCCTCTGTCCCTCTCCGCTTTAAAGGGAAAGTATTTTGTGTACGCACCCACCCTCCTCGCGGACCCCGTCTCGGTCTTGTCTCGTCCCGTCCCACTCGCCCCCGCCGCCGCCACAGCCTCCCCCGCCGCCACTTCACGGTAGGCCGACAAATAATGAAATCCGACATTTATAAGAATCCGCTCGGCCGTTCATTCCCCCCCCGCTTCGGTGTAAAGAAAAAAACGGTGCTTCTAAAAAAACACACACACGCCCGGTCACCGGGACCTGTCTTCGCTAAAATGGTGTCGGGTTTAGCTAAAACTGGGCTTTATCCTTCTTAAAGGTAACGATGCGCGCAAGTGCAACAGCTGGATTCGTACTCGATGTCGACTGGCTACACCAAATTCCATTCAAAAAATCTAGAATTTTTACGCAGATTTGCTATAAATTCATTATAATAACCACGATAGGCAGGGCCAATGATTGTTTGTATTCAGTGAGAAGCACTCATAAATTCAGCATGCCTCCAATACACCAATAAGTACTTTATTACTTAACAATTTAAACTTCAAAATATATTTTTTAAACTATTGTTGTTCCACAAAAGTACACTGTAAAACAGCTGGAGTCTAACCTGACGTCCAATCTCGAGTGGGTTACACCAAACTCCATTTAGAAAATCAAAAAATGTCATGCAGGCTTGCTTTGAGTTCTTAATAATAATTATAATAAGCTGGGCCAATGATGTTTTTTCATTTAATAAGAAGCGGTCATAAATTCGGCATGCCTCCGATATAGCAAGAAGTATTTTATTACTCACATTTTTAACTATTTCCTTCACAAAAGTACACTGTACAGCAGCTGGATTCTAACCTGACGTCCATTGTCGAGTGGGTTACACCAAACTCCATTTAAAAAAAAAAAAAAAAAAAAATCCAAAATGTCATGCACACTTATTTAAAATGTATTTTAATAACCATAAGCACTGCCAATGATCTTTTTCCATTTAGTGAGAAGCTGTCATACATTCGGCATGCTTCCCATAAGCTAATAAGTATTTTATTACTCAAAAATATACATTTTTAACTATTTCTTCTCAAAAGTACACTGTACAGCAGCTGGATTCTAACCTGACGTCCATTCTCGAGTGGATTACACCAAACTCCATTCAAAAAAAATCAAAAAAATGTCATGCAGGCTTGCTTTAAGTTCTTAATAACTATAATAAGCAGGGCCAATGATCTTTTTCCATTTAGTAAGAAGCACTCAGAAATTCGGCATGCCAACCCACCAAGAAGTATTTTATTACTTTAGTGCTGTGATTAGCACTACATCCTAAAACACTCTACTTTGCTGGTATTAAAGGCCTTGATTTGTGAAAATACAATTTAAGCTTCATCTTCATGAATCTGGAAGTGAAAAAACACAAAAATCTGGTTTTCATCATCTTTATTTTTACAGTAAACTCAAACCACCTGCACTCCAAACACAGAATGTCCATCGAATATTGTTCTTACAACACGTTTAAATCTTTAAATATAATATTAAACTTGGCTTTGCTGCAGTAAATTGATATACATTTGTATTTTAGAATAATACATTCTGCGAAATGAGTTCCATCAAAAACAAATAATTATATTTCAACACTTTTAAACACACACATTCTGCATTGAAACACAGCAGCACATATACGCATGTTCAGTGACTTTAAAATGTACAAATCATAATACTTGGTGCTCTTAACGTCAGATATAACTTATGACCTGCATAACTTTCTATTTGTTCCTAAGTCAAAAAGGAAAACAGGTCTCTTCTACCACAAAAAAACAAACATTATAAATGTCAAATGAGCACAAACTGATTAACTTCCTCGAGTGCAACTATCACCAGCTAATCGACACCAAAATATTCGCAGGAAACAGCAACACAATTTGGCTCGGAGGTCGCAGAGGGAAGCTCGAAGCGCTTTGTCGTGAAACTCACTGCCACAAATGTTTCCTCCTCAACAAGGACACGACGATGTCGTCTGCAGCGAGGGAACGGAAGCGGCAGTTCTTTTGGTTTGTCGTAGAGTTCAGGGACACAATTTCATTTTCATTTCAACAATAAAATCTAAATAATTTAGGAATAAAGGCAGATTTGTTGTGGACGGTTTGTTTGAATGTGGAGTTCAGGTACCACTTTATAATAAGTGTGTACCAGTCAAAGGAAGGGCCGTAATGCTGGTTAATTAATATTTTAATGTCTTTTTTTGCCTTTCTGTTCATCGAGTAGACATTGGACCAACATCTGTTTATTAATTATGATTTAGCTGCAGCTATCGAGGATTTTCTCTGTTGAGCCTTAAATTGTTTGGTCCATAAAACGTGAGAAAATAGGAAAAGTAAAATGTTAGATCATTTTGGAATTTGTTAAGATGGAGACATTGAAGGGAATTAATTTTAATTCATTTGAATTGTGAGGAATGTTTGCAATAAGGCCGTATATTCATTATATTTTATTTGTTTTGTAATGTCTAAATGTTGACTGTAAAGTTTTGCCTTTAATCCTTTTTTAGTTATTCATTTGTGTATTTTGTTTTTTGTATTTTATATAATGCAATATGTTCTAATCTGGGAGAGTTTTTGTATATGTATGTTTTATATGTTTAAAAAAAACTGTTTCCAAGAGCCGAGTCGACATATTCACGTCAAAAACTGAGAAACTGTGATATTAAATTTAATGTATTATCATAGAAGATAAAAATAAATGCTCAAAAGTTGATGGATGGATTATTGTAAGAAACTTTGGGGAATTACTTTTTAATTTTTCAAAAACTGAAAATCCAAATGTTTTGAATTAGTGGGTTAATAACTGATCTAAAAAGCATAATTTAAAGATGTGTTCAGCTTTAATAAAGCCTTAAAAGGGTTTGTGGTAATGCAGTTTAGAGAGAAACCAGAAAATGTTCCTTCTGTAAATATCCGTCAAGCAGTGTCAGAAATAATTGGGGGGAAAAAAAAGAGCAAAATTGAAGATATTTGATCCATAAAACACAAATAAAATGGGGTAAAATAAATGTAGTTGCGTATGTAAATGCTTCTAAATTTAAAGAGACATTTTTATTTTCTCCTACATGTAAAGCACGCTGTGGTTTTTGTTGTTCTGGTTTCTAGATATTTATCAGTAATAACTTTTAGCTTCTGTTGATGTTTGATTCAACAGCGTTTTACAAATACTGCGACTGAAACATCCAAATAAATCATTCGATAGTCGCGCGAGTCCGATTGTCTTATTTTCCTTTCATTGAATCACAATTATTCATACGTGACACAGCACTCGCTTTTAATCTATTTTATATCTTTTTTTAATTCTATTTGAGCTTGTTTTTATTTCTATTCTCGACTCTTTAATGTCTGTTTTAAATTATGTTTATAATGCGTTTCTTTTGCACTTAATGTCTTAATGTTTTCTGTGAAGCACCTCGAACGCCGCGCTTCAGTTTGTTTGTTTTTGGATTCTCCACAGATTCATTTCTCAAACATAAAGCGAGAATATTTAATTATTTGACTGACGAACTTCATGATTATCAGAACTTAAGAAGATGAAAATGTGACAGCGACGATCTGCTGAGGCATTCAAAGACCTCATGAAAACAATAAATCAACATCAGGAAGTTTTCATTTTATTACTAGTTTGTATCATCATTATAGTCGCAGAGTTAAATATTGACTCTGAATATTAAATATCGATATTTCTTCTGCTGCTCGATAAAAAGATTTTCAACATATTTCTGAAGTTGGGATCCTTTGTATCAATAAAGTTATGAGATGGCAGTTTAACCGTCTCGCTTATTAAACACGAGTCTTTGTTCCCGCTGAAGCTTAATAAGCCGGATTTTATATTTGATACAAATTTAATAATTTCTTCTTTCACTGTTAAACACTTTGGGGAAACTGAGCCAGAAATAATTAAAAAATCAAAGAAATATGTTGCGTCACACGTGTGATCCAAACCTGTATAAATGTGTGAAGACATGAGGGACAAACTGAAAATACTGTCCATAGCTCCAGTCGTACGACGCGTACGAGGGTCACTATAGGTCAAATAAATAAATAAATACCGAAGCAGCGGGAGGGACATTCAGAGAAGAAACTCAGAATTTCTGAGATTGAAGGGATAAAAAAAGGGATATTCTATGAGTTTAAAGTGGAAAATTGAAAAAACTAATTAAATCCTCGAAAAAAAAAACATAAAAATTTAGAGATTCAAGTCATATTTCCGAGATTATTTTCAAAATATTCTCTGAAATTAAAGTCGTAAATTGATGAGGAAAAACACATAAATCTGCGAGGAAAAAAAAACTGAAATTCTTTGAGATAAAAGTCAAACATTTAGGGGAAATTCCAAATTTACGAGACTTAATTCGTACATTTATGAGGAAAAACATATAAATCTGTGAGGAAAAGAATCTGATATTCTCCGAGATCAAACTCATAAATGTACATATTTACAAATTCATAAAATATAATTTTTTTGGGGTCAAGGAACCACATTGCTTCTGTTTATAAAGGTTGGATCAACCCAACTATTTTTCAGATTGTTTCTCATAAATTAAATATAATATCCCCCCCTCCCCAGCTCTGTCGTTTTAATTTGTGTTTACAACAATGGACCTAATGAGTGAGTTTAACTCTCACTATATGATGCTTGTAGAAGTAATCAGCTGTAGAAAAAGCTGCTTTGTGTTGAGATATTTGGTCATAAAACGTCGTCTGAAACTCGAGTGCTGTTTCACGTCTGATTGAAGTCACAAACTCTACTGTGACACCCTTAAAGTAATAAACATAAACAAGCGGTGGTGGATATGTAGCTGAAACCTGTCACTCACGCCTCCCTCTCACTGCGACTTCCTGTTTTTCTCTCGCTCGGCGGCGTCGAGGGCGGCCATGTTCTGCGAGGCGGTGATGAGGTGCACGATGCTGATGCCGGTCTTCAGCAGGCAGATGGTCCCACAGAGACCCTGCAGCCAGTACAGCCAGCCTGCAGCAGGGAGGGAGGGAGAGAGGCAGGGAGGGAGAGAGGGGAGGGAGAGAGGGCAGGGAGGGAGAGAGGGAGGGAGGGCAGAGGTCAACACACGTTATAGGGATTTACACATCAATACATTTATGGTTTGCTTTGTACAAATAGTGAAAATGAGAAGGAACAAAGTGACAATGTTTGTTTAGTCCAAACCTCATATTTTATATTATTAACATTATTACTCATATTAAAAATATTACTCATAATATAGAAGAATAACAATATTACTAATAATTTACATTATTACTAGGAGGGAGGGGGGGGGGGGGGGGGGGGTATTTCACCTGCAGGCTCCTGGATGTGATGCAGGATGTAGAGCAGACAGAAGAAGAGCTCGTTCCCAGCGCACATCAGGAACAGCACCGGCTGCAGGAAGCA
>CALSCE010009415.1:1031993-1044193 GCA_943593645.1 Bovichtus variegatus | reverse complement strand
TGGAGGGTTCTGCTGCTGCACCAGGAACACTGAAGGAATCCAAATGGGAGAAGAACTCCCATGATGCACCGCTGCTGCACCACCACACCAAACTCCAGCTTTTTAATTGTTTTGAATGAGAGATGATGTGGAAGAAAATAACATATTGTGCATTTAAAACCCACTTTTACTTCGTCTAATCTCACCAGCTCAGGTATTTCCACCGAACCCTCTGTAGGTGTTTGTTTCCTCGATGTGTTTGTGGTAATTCATTCTTTGTTTTTGCTTTCTCTTATGTTTTTCCCCTCTCTTTTGTTCTGCAAAGCACTCTGGATGAACTGGGTTGAGTGTAAAGTGAAATATAAATAAAGTGAAGCTGTCACGCCGGAAAAAAAAGCGAAAATCTGTCAGTGGAGCCTCACTTTGATAAGGTAAGTGAACTTTCACAAAAAGCAGCTCTGTAATAAATCTGGGGCTCCATCCAGCCTCTCTTTCTCCACCATCCCTCCACAGCCCTAATCAACCCCACAGCCTCCGTAACAGACCCCCCCCCCCTCAGCCCTACATGACAATAGTACCAGCAGTTACCCAGGAAACAGGCCTTTCATTAGCTGTGTGATAAAAAAGATGTATTCTCCGTCTCTTCTCCGTCTACTTTTTCACATCTTGTTATTTCTGGGGGGGATCCTGCAGATAAGCTTCAGATCCCTCACCAGCATTACTTTTCTCAGACTTCCTCCGGAGGAATACCAGTGGAGTCGTGGGGCAACGGAAACAGACACGTCCCGACTGCCCAGAACTGATATTTTCATCAGCTTCAGACCTCCCAGTGCCAGAACCTTTGAATTATCTGTCTGAACTTCAACACAACATGCTGGTCTCTCGCCTTCACTCGGTTACTCACATGCTAACACTGACTGTGTTTACATGCACGCTTATATTCCACTGTTGTTTTCCGAAAGGGTCACGTAAACAGCATATTCTGTTTGTAGCTTTTTTCCCACTAAAACGTGTGTGACATGCTGATATTACTCAGGTTTTAGGAGCATTCTTCGGACACATATACAGCGCTTTTACAAGATGAGTCCGTTGGGTTTTTACTGCAGTTTGTGACACACGGCCTCTCGCCTTTTTACGACCAGCTCTGTGCGTTGGACACAAACCAACTACAAACACATGCCCAGAAGAAAAGAGGAGCACACAAAACTTCATCAAAGACTTGAATGTTTGGATAAGCGCTAATATCACAACGCCGACCTTTTCTAGAAGGTGGTTGAAGGAATGATAGAGGGAGGATGTGTTGAACAAGTCTGCTCCCTTATCTTATTTATATCTTATTTAATAGGACTGCATGTAAACGGGAACATTCATTTTCATTAGCCACGTAAACAGCTGGGTAGCAAATTAATTATTAGAGTAAAATTTCATCCAGTTTCTCCGGGTAATCCACATTTTTGGCAAATATGTTTTTCTTTTCCCAATTTAACCAGAAGTTTCTGTTGCTGGTAAATCACTAGCATTGACCTCTGTGTGGCATTCTGACGACTCTGTTCCTCAATAAAGTGGAAGGGTAACTGTTCATTTATGTGCAAACGTGTAAAAAAGTCCTGGCATTTGGCCACATACGGCGTTCAGGGATGTATTTATGCTGCAGTTACAGAACATGTCGCCTCACAAAGGAGATAACGGCGCACACTCGGACGTTACAAGACAAAAACTCAGTTCTCCGGTCCGCAGGCCTTATTCATATTACTATAAATATCATTGTTATTTGTGGCTGCTGTGCAAAAGTTACAGTCTTGCTTGAAGCCAACATGCAGGAGAAGTCAGAAACATGGAAATGTGAACATCTTCTATCTTCCTGAACAGACAGTAAGTAGATGTTGTGGTTTTGTCAGTTCTCACATGATGCTTTGAAAGTGAAGTCGATATTATTTATAGCACAAATCTGTGCAGTATATGACGCCCTCTAAAATTATATAAGTTTGGTGTATGTGGCAGAAAAGAAAAGAATGTTTTTGCACCGTCATCTTAGTGTGAGCTACTCCTTATAAAATAGTTTATTTTATCAGGATTCTTTAAAAACAGGATTATTTGACCTGTTACTGAACAACACTAGTAATTCATTGGTTGATGCTATTTGCTGCTTGTTTCAAGTCTCTTGTTTCCTTTATGTAACATTTCTTATGTTGTTTTGAACTTTTTGTCTGTTTTAACTCTGTTGGCGAGGCCTCCCTCGAAAAAGAGATTTTAAATCTCAATGGCAATATCCTGATAAGATAAAGGTAAAAAAAAAAAAATCTTAAAAATATGCTGTTATAGACGAAGAGGAAGAACTTTAGTGGTATTGGAATATTCAAATGTAGAAAAATCTAGACACAAGATGTCAAACTATTAGTTTAATCCCTCCTGACCCCGACCATCGTCCCGCCACATCGGGTGTTGCCGTTTAGCACTTTCAGTTTGCAGCGTTTCTGGGTTGGAACAAGCGCTAAGGGTTAGCTTTTCACCGGGAGGCTCCTCTTACCTGCAGCCGTCAGCGGGGCCAGGGAATAATACCTGCATCGGGTTACCTCGGGCCTCTCATCTAACCAGCCTGCCGCATTATAATTATGAGCCCTGCAATCCAGCTGGAGAGCTAAGTCCAGCAGGTAATAGCCGTCCAGGGGGGAGGAAGGGGAAACGTCAGCTCCCCTTTCCAGGAAAATGCGCTCGGGCTTGGGCATGAAGATGCAGGATCCTGCTCTTCCAGCAGCGTGTTCGGTGTCCATCATACTGAGGTGTAGTGTTACAGCACTTTACCTCTCAGCCGTCATTACCTCATCACAGCGAGACGCGCTCACTGACAGTCGGAGAGCCTGTCTGTTCACGACCCCCGGGGGACGCGGGCTTCTTAGATTCTACGTATTTGCATTTGATTACTGCCCGCTATTCATTTGACTCTCTGAACGCGAGCCACCTTGCTAATCTGCCGCGGGGTCAGAAAGAGACGGTGTGGTCTACAGCAGGGCAGACAGGCGGTGATATATGGGGCCGTGGGACACTTGTCCCCGTTAGACCCCACACCGACCCAATGAGGGACCACAGATCCAAGCGCCATGGGGAACAAGAGTCTGACTGAGCACAGACAAAGACCTGAAAGACAAACCCAGCCACCCCCTGCTACTATTACCCATCCACTGCCTGATCGCTGCAAGAGGCCGAAAGAGATGAGCAGGAAAAGACCAGCGTAAATCTCACGTACAGCCACACTAAAGCAAAGGGGGGCCGGAGGGGGAAGACAGCAAGCGGAAGAAAACAAGAGTCTGCAGTCACGCTAGCAGCTCACAATGACAGTGTTAGGATGCTGATGTTCAGCAGGTACAACGTTCACCGTGTTCACCGTAACATCAGCTAATTATCAGTAAACAGCGAGTACAGCTGAGGCTGATGAATGTCATTAGTTTGGCATAAACCAAAGTAATTGGACACATTAACAGTCAGAGGATCACCAAAGTTATTACTCTTGATCCTCCGGGGAACATGAATATCTGAACTAAATTTCGTGGCAATCCATCAAATATCATTGAGATATTTCAATTAAAAAAACATTTAAATTCTATGACCACAAAAGCCAGTAGGATTCATCCTCTGGGGAACATGAATGTCCCTAGAAAAGTTTATACAAATCTACTCCAATAATATGGAGATATTTCACTAAATGACTAAACATTTTTGACCTAATGATGGCGCTAGATCAAAAGCCAGAGTATCACCAAAGTCATTACAATTCATCCTCAGGGGATGATGAGCATCAGAACCAAATGTCATGGAAATCCATTTAAGTCGTCAAAGTATTTTAGTCTGAAGCACAAATGCAAACGTCAAGGTGGCACTAGAGGGAACGCCATAGGATCCCTAAAGTCAGTAGGGTTCATCCTCTGGGGAACATGAATATCTCTACAAAATGTTTTACCAATTTATCAAGTAGATGTAGAGATATTTCATTTAATGAATGATGATGGCGCTGCAGGAAAAGTCAGATTATCACCAGAGTCAGTTGGGTTCATCCTGCGGGGATCATGAATGTTTGTACAAAAGGTCATGGCAATCCATCCCATGGTTGAGATATTTAAATTAAAAAACTAAAATGTTAATCTCACTATAACACTAGATAAAGGGTAAAATAATCACTAAAGTCAGTAGGGTTCATCCTCTGGGGAACATGAATATCTCTACAAAATGTTATAACAATACAAGTAGATGTAGAGATAGTTCTGATAATAGGAAATTATTATCTGCTACAGGAAAAGTCAGATGATCACCAAAGTCAGATGGTCCATCCTCTGGGGATCGTGAATGTCTGCACAATGTTTCACGGTTATCTATTACAGTTTACATTTTACTACAACTACATTTAACTTCATGCTGTCAGTAGGATTCATCTTCTGGGAAACATGAATGTCTCACAAAAGTGTACACCAATCAGTCAAGTAGATGAATAAATGATGAAAAGATTACCAAAGTCATTACAATTCATCCTCTGGGGATCATGAATGTCTGCACAATATTTCACGGTTATCCATTCAGTAGATGTTGAGATATTTCAATGAATAAATGAAAAGTTTGACCTGATGGTGGCGCTACAGGAAATGTCAGAAGATCACCAAAGTTGGTAGGGTTCATCCTCCGGGGATCACTAATGTTTTAACAACATTTCTTGGTAATCCATCTAATAATTGTCCAGATATTTCAGTCTGGACCAAAGGCAGACCCGCTAGAATGGCTAAAAATAAGTCAAACGTAACATTTAGACAAGCAGGATGCAGTAAAACGTTCTTTTTATTGTCAAAGAAAAGTGAAAAATAAAAATAAAAACAGGAAAGTAAAAGAATGCATACAGTGTCTCTGACTTTACAGAATCAATCATGACCATTATTATGCTAAAAACTATTATTTGATCGAGAAGAGCTGACACACAAACGTTTCATGAAAAACAGTCCTTTGTGTTTTCACACCTCATAATACACAAACTAGTGAAACTCTAAAGTAAACTGCATGTAAAATATAACAAGTATCGCTGTACATTGATTGCACTTTCACACATTTTAGAGGAAAACAGGAGCATTAAGTGTATCTTTCAAGTTAAGACTATTTCAATTCATGGGGAGTGATTTGGTTTTTCGTTATCCAGCAACCGATCAGATGTTTTGTCTCAAAAAAATTAAAAGAATTCCTTTTTGTAATAACAAACACTGCCACCCTGCCGAGTGCCAAGTGTTGTTCTTGGCACATAGAAGGTCAGGTATTCATTTACAAGGCACTTTGGCCCTTTCTAAAGTGAGCTTTTAAAGGTCTTAATAGTTATTTGTTGGAGAATTTTGCCTCGAGCCTTTTACACCATGAAGCTCGACGTATCTACGATCCTGCTAAGAACCAAAGAAAATGGTTTCTAAAAACTTCTACAAGGAGTCTGATATGAAATAAAACATCTCTGTTCCCCTTCCTCTTGAAAAAAAACGCAACTTATCCTGCATTATAATTATTAATCTAGATAAACAGCTCCTAGTTATTTGTGAAAAATACATACAGAGAATAGTTAGTACCAAAAACCCCACGCCAAAAAAAAGAAACTAAAACAGTAAATCACTCCTACATCAAACATCATTTGGCAAATATCTCATTATTTATCATCGTAGTGCTGCTGTCACAGTATTTACATATTAAAAACACCTGTCAATAATAGCCTCAGCTTTTAGCTGCTGCTCCCACTCGCTTGTTACTTCTTTTTTTAAAACTGTGGCTCAGTTGTCTTCTGAACATAGATGTTCAATAACAACACGAACACAAACCTTTTAAGACGTAAACAGACACCAGGAGCAAGTTTTGTGACAAAATCACTTCTTTCAAATGGAATCGCTTGCGTTGGCGACGTGAACCAATGCAAATCTCTTGCAGCAATTCTGGTGAACTTTAACTCGCAGATTTGCATCGTTGACCAACAGCAGAACTTCCTGACGGAGGTGAGCGTGGAGGGGACGGAGAGCCCGAGATGTTAGTGTGTCACCGTACAGTTTTATTGAAGCTCCTGTCCGAGTATAAACTGGTTTACACACAGTTAGCATACAGGAGGACATGATACTGATACAGGTTTTTATTAAAACTAAAATAAAAAGCTTGCTTAGCATGGATGTATTATGCAAACTGGATACCAGAGTCCACTTAACTGGAGTAAATGCTGCACAAACTGTGACGCTCCCCGTGCCCTGTGAGGGTGAGGGGCTGCCTCTAGTGGCCGCAGTGTTCATGACGTGAGTAAAGGAGGATAGTAGTATAAAGAAACGTCCATGCAGGTAAGAGGTCGGGGTGGATACACGTATTAAACAAATGAAGAACTTTCACCCTGGAGATTGAAGTCAACTGTGAGTTATTTTACGTACGTCACTTGAATTACGTAAGAAACATATTTATTTTAACCAAAACCTCAATCTTTTTCTTAACCTAACCAAGCAGTAACTACTTATCTTACGTAACGTAACGTTGACCTTGTGTTGAAGTCTCTCGGACTTTCCTGCACGTTAAAAACATGACGCTAAAGCACTTTAAAATCACATGTCTGGGAAGGTTTTACAAATATAAAACCTTTATGAATTACAATTAGATATTATTACCTTGTTAGGAGTTCAAGCTGTCCTGTCAACAGATCTTTTATAAAGGTGTTCTATAGGGAAGATGCTTTGTGAGCCGCAGGGGATTGTGTGTGTGGTGTAGTACCGCAGCTGACCACTGGTGGCGCTGCTGTCGTAATACATCCATGTTGCTAACTCACTACGTCACCGAGCTTCGTGAAGACAGATACATTTTTCCTATTTCTAAAAATGATTTAGTTTGTTTTAGATCATTTCATGGTTTTAGAGTTCTGCTGTACATTGTGGCATCTTTGTTCATCGGGCATTGGGGATGTACTTCCTGCGTGAATCAGCATCAAAACGCAATTCTAAAAATACTTTAAACATCTTGAAAAAGATAATAAGGGTTGCTTGAGTGTAATAAAAAAAAACAAAAAGTGTTATTCCTCGTGTGAGTTTTCAGTGTGAAAGAGGACCAACTATTCCTCAGAGGAGGGTGTCAATCCGGGTGCTCGGGTCGCCGCCTAACGAGTCTCCGAGGTCAAACAGCTGATCCAGGTTGACGGAGGAGCTGCAGAGGAAATCATTGCGGCCTTGTTCCTCCTCTTCTGGCCAGGGGCTCTCCAGGAAGGCGGTGGCGAGGAAGGTCTCCTCGTCAAAGTCTGACACGTCATTATTCCTTTGGGTCTCCACCAACACATGGATGTCCGCGGTCCCTGCGGGGGCTTCGACCGGAGAGATGTGGGTCCCCCGCACCGTCAGGTCGTCCTCCTTCATGATGGGGCTCAGAGGTTCCCCGCCATCCAAACTGAGCTCCCCGCTGAGCGCCGAGTCCAGCAGGGCGTCCCAGTCAAAGTCCCCCTTCAGAGGTCCGATCTCCTTCTGTTCGTCCGCGGAGAGCAGCGGGGAGCTGGAGCGTCGGGGGGCTTTGGCGCCGCCATTTCTGGAGTTCAGTTTCCTCTTGTGCCCGCTTCTTCCCCTCAACACCGGCCAGGACCCCAGCATGGTCCCTTCAGCCAGATGGGGGTCCCAGTTCTGGTCGGCGCCGGTTGCCTCTTCGAACTCCCTGAGGAGCCGCTGGGACTCTGGGTTGATGCACAAGCCCCCCTGACCTCCTGCGGGGCTGCAGGGGCCTCTGGGCTGCGGCTGCAGGTTGACCCGGAGCCGGTTCTGCAGAGCCGGGTTAATCTGGACCGGGGGCATTCGTCTCTTCTTGAAGGCGCCGCTCAGGAGACGCTCAGCGTACTGCGGGTCAATCTTCCAGAAGCCGCCCTTCCCTGGCTCGTCCTTCTGCCGCGGCACCTTGATGAAGCACTTGTTGAGCGACAGGTTGTGACGGATGGAGTTCTGAAAACAGAGACGCATGTTTTCACTTTATAGCCCAAACGGGCTTCATCAAAAGGACTTAACGGAGGGATGACGTCATATTGTAGTGGAAGTTAGCATCGCCCTGGTTCCCCCAAAACAGCCAATGGGATTGATACCGCTCTCTGTCTGTACTGTAAATATGAAGCTACAGCCAGCAGCAGGTTAGCTTAGCTTAGCATAAAGACGGGAAACAGCTAGCCTGGTTCTGTTCAAAATTAACCAAATCTACCTACCAGCACGTCTAAAGCTCAGTGATTAACAAGTTCTATCTGGTTCGTTTAACCTACAAATACCAACACAAAGTGTATTTTCACGTGTTTTTCACTCCTCTCTCCAACTCTCACTCACATTTCCGCCGCTGTGTTCAACAACAAGTCACATGACACGATAACAAACAGCGGATCAAGTGAAAGGTAAAAAAATTACTTTTAATTTCTCTTTAGGGTTTCCATAATGTTGTCAGACACTTCTGAGTCAGTGGCAAAAACAAACTTTTAGCTGCAGCGCTCTCGCTCAATAATTGACCAATTCCTAAAATTTTATTTGTCAAAGTAATTGATTAGTGGGTCTACTACTATACTATCAGTGGGGTTACTGTAAGTTGTGCTGTTATCTGCCCACATTAACACCTCCTATGACATAAGATAGAGACTCCAGGAAGTAACTGCCCCCGGCCAAGAAATAGTCAAACTCATAACCTCCAGCAGTTTGTTGCACTTCAGTGTTATAAAGATATAAAATGTAAATCAACGAGCTTTAGAGGCGCAGATCGGTGGATATTCTTACCTTTGGACAAGGGCAGGCTAGCTGTTTCCCCCTGTTTACAGTCTTTATGCTAAGCTAAGCTAACTGTCTATAGCTTCAACTCTCTGCAAGGAAGCAAATTATAAACCACCTTTAAACATGAGCCTGTACTGAGGCAGGAAGTACAGATGGCAGAGCACCATACATCACATTAAAGCACCGTGTACCCCCCCAACTCGTCTTCCTCACTGGACTCTTAATAGAGCAGCGACCCGATGACCTTTGTTAAATATTATCTGCCCCATGTACTGCTTTACAATAACAGAGAGCTCAGACGCTGAAACACGAGGAAAGCTTCATCAATCATTTATCCAGCTAAATTAAACTTTTTCCTGAAAATTCCTGAACTTTAGCGGAAGAATCTGCCGCACCTTCACCTCCTCCATCACACGACCAGCGAGCAAAAGCAACGTGACAAAAATAAGAATAAGGAGTTAAATTTGCTCAGGTTTTATGCAGCTGTAATTAATTACCAGCAGCTCAGTCGCTAATACTTCTGCAGAGTGTCAGCAGGCCCAGGACTCCTTCTACTGTTCTTTAAATAGAAATAATTCATGTTCCCAGCTGTGATTTGACCTGCGGAGAAACTCATTTCCAAACAATGGAAAGTGCGTTGGAAACAATAAACTGTGTGCGCCATGCTGTAATAGTCGTAACGTAATACAGTAAATTACCAAAAATAAAACAATCTAATCTGAATATTTTGAATTATCTTACTTTATACAAAAAAATGGACGCAGCCACAAAAATTTGAGATCTACAAATATTCTTTTTGCTCTTTAAACGGCAAAACATGACGAGTAGGTATGAGATCACAGTGTTATTATTCATAATATATTCATGTGACATTAAAAGTTAAACATTTTTGTTGCTTCATTTTTTTTAACTATTTCACAAATCACCTAATTTTAGAAAATATTTATATACATTAAAACACATTAATCTACAGGTGAGACCTTAAACCTTTAATTTGCTGCTAATTTACGTCAGAGAGTGAAAAGTCTCCCCTACGCCTTGTTTTGTATTCTGATTACGTAATCTGATTACATGTAATCCGTTACTACCCAACCCTGTGTGTGTGTGTGTGTGTGTGTGTGCAAGTGTGTGTGCGTGTGTGTGTGTGTGTGTGTGTGTGTGTGTGTGTATGTGTGTGTGTGTGTGTGAGTTCCTGACTCAGGCTACCTTCAGGGACACATTTCAGTTAATTGGGGACTAAAGCCTGGACACTTGGGAAAAAGATGATTTTTGGGTCAGAGGTTAAGGTTGTGTGTGTGTGTGTGTGTGTGTGTGTTTTACCTGCCAGGTGGGATCAGCATGTCGGTAGTAGCAGAAGTTGTCTGTGATCCACTTGTAGATGCAGGACAGGGTGATCTTGGTCTTCTTGCTGGCCTGCATCGCCATGCAGATGAGCGTCGCGTACGAGTACGGCGGCTTGATGTGCGCGTTGGTCTTGTAGTCCACCTCGTCGGGGCAGTGCCCGTGAGCCACGATGCCCGGGAGGGACTGGAGCCTGCTGTACGCCGCCGCTGTAGGCTTCCCCGGGGTCAGCGGCGTGCCGATGGAGGAGGCGGGGTCTCCGGCCACCGGGGAGGCCGGTGCGTCGGAGCCCAGCGGCTGGTGGACGAACAGCTGCGGCTGCAGTTGGAGGGCCTGCTGCGGCACGTTGGCACCGAGGATGGAGAACTCCTGCAGCCACTGCAGGCTGGTCAGACTGTCGTCCAGGTTCACGGAGCTGCAGCTGCTGATGCTGCTGTCTTGCTCCTCCGCCTGCGCAGCCGCGGTCACCACCTCCTCCTCCAGCCCCACAGAGCCTTCAGGCCACGGGTCGGCACAGCTCAGAGACAGCATGGCTCTCTCTGTCACCCAGCTGCTTCTCCTCCTCCCCCTGCCACCGCCTGACAGGACCCAAAATATACACCCGACTTCAACAAAGTGCGAAAATGCAGAACAATGATGGGCCTATTTGGAAACAGAGCCTCTGTGTGCGCGTCTGTGCGTAAAGTGAAAGACTCTCAGATTTCCAAAACCCATTTAAATCAAGTGGCAAGTCTGTCACCTGAATGTCTGTGTGATGAGGATGTGGAAACTAAACTTAAAGAATATTCTGAGAATCTAAAAAAATTTTTTTTTTTTCTGTCTCCATGGAACAACTCTGGTGCGCACTTGACGCTCCGCGCAGAAAAGAGTCATTACTAACGGCATCTATAGGCTTTAAACCCAAACAAATGTAATAAATGGTTAAAGAAAACTTCCCAAAACACTATCAAAATGTGTTTTATCATTTAAATGGAATGTGTAATGCGGAAAATAAGGAAATTCACACATTTTTGGCGTTTTCCGAGTAAAATCCACATTTAAGACTTCAACTAAAACTACTAAAACACTTATTTAACAGAATTGTAATAAAGAATATACATGCAATATATTGATTATTATTATATGTAATACACTTGTATTCCCTGGATATCTAAGGCCTTGTGAGGCACTTCACAGGTGTAACATATTCAGCAGATAAATGACAGAATCTTCTTATAATAAAGTTAAAACTCACCTTCTGTCTGCTGATATGTGGAGCACAGGCCTTTAAAATCCCGCACGTTTCGAGCCTCAGCCTGCTTCACCTGTTGTCAACTTTGTGAGTGGAATTAAGAAAAAGAGGAATTCCTGTGCGTGCACTGCGTTTGGCGCGGTGCTGCGCGCTTCTTCTTCTTCTCACGGCGGTCCGTCGGGGCGGCAGTTTAATACCTGGTGGTGCAGGAGGTGTTTGTCCAGCAACCATAGAAACGGTTACTGGACAACCCCCCCCCCCACTTGTAAACCGCTTCCCGCTCCTCCATTGGCCTGCTGGTTTCCATAGCGCTGAAATTTGTAATCACTCTCAAGTCAACTGAGGCTGCTGCAGGTTCTCAAGCTGAGGCCCGGGGACCAACAGGGGACTTGAGCAAATTAAGGATTACTCTAATTCTGCAGGAATTAAATATTTAATTAATTTCAGAAAATAAAAGCATGTGGTGCAAGAAGTATTCGGATCCTTCACTGCAGTAAAAGTACAACAGTGAAAATACTCCTGCATTAATAACATTAGTGCAGTAAAAGTATCAGGAACATGTAGCTCGAGTTCTTAAAGTAAAAGTTTTCATTGTGCAGCGAAATGTTTAAGAGATGCAACGATTAGTCGAGTGACAGAAAAATAATCTCCAACTATTTGGAAAATCAATTCATCGGTAAAGTAAATTTTTCATGCAAAAATGCTGTTTCCAGAGTTTTCTATCAAATTAAAGTGACAAAAGAAATTTAAAGACATTTTAATGTCAAACTAAATGATTAATCTAGAAAATAATTAGCAGATTAATCGATAATAAAAATATAAAATATCTGTTTCACTCTATATCTGATGTTCCTGCTGCATTAATGTGTGTGTTACATGTTATTAATGTGTGT